>BGNK01003942.1:9506-28261 GCA_003297005.1 Symbiodinium sp. clade A Y106
CCCCGCCCCCCCCAATTGAAACCACTGCGGGCCGAACCCGAACGGCGCAGCCGACTACGAAGCCGAGTGACATCGCCTAGCGATTTGGGTCGGTGGCGATGTCACAGCTTGAGATGCTTTAGGGTGTAGGGGGTTAGGGCTTTTTGTTTGAGGATGCCTCGCGCGCCATGTCAGAGCGCGCCTTGGCGCCATCTCAAAGTTTTTCCGGTCTCGCTCGATCTGTTTATTGATCTCCGCGGAGCCTACATGGGGTTTCGGGTTTGGGGTTTAGGGTCAGGGTATCATTGATCAGAGTCTTGTTGGTGTACCATTTTAGGATAACCTCCTTAATTTTGTGGGTTTGCCACGGATTTCAGGGTGAGGGTTGACGATGCGAATATGTCAAAATCATTGCAATAATCGTGCGAATCCGCGAGATGCTTTAGCCTAGTGGCACACGCCGGATTCAAGGGTTAGCAGATTTAGCGTAATGCATTGACCTTATTGACTAGACTATGGTTTTGGGGAATGTTATGCTAGAAATATCATAATCAATAAGGAACCTTAAGGAGTAGCGTTATTAAAAGCGGGCACTTTATAGACTCTACTGTAGGGAATCGGACATAAGCAACTCGTGCGATTCCACATTGAGGCAAGACGACAACAGTAGCATCATAGCAACGCATTGGCAGAAACCGTGACACAACTCGTTCTTGAGTGAAGCACGGTGCCAACAACGTCAAGGAAACTCCAGATAGAGCAACCCAATGGACCCGAAATCCTAACTAGGAAACCCTAAACCCTCAACACAAGGGACCCTCAACCCTAAACCTAAAACCCTGAACCCTCAAAGGAAACCTGCAGGAAGCACTCAAAGAACATAGGTCACCCAACCCTCTCTTAGGACCGGGCTGCGACACTTTCAGGTATGTGTTTCAGCTTGTGCCTTGGCAAAGGCTTGTGGCTTCAGGGTTTACCTGTAGTCTCCATTGTAGTTCCTTTTTTGGGTTACCTTTTAGGATCCTTAATATAGAATTGGTTAAACCAAAAAAGGAACTACAATGGAGACTATAGGTAGTGGTTCGAGGCATTAAGGTTGAGGGTTTCACGGCCTGGGGCTCTGGGGTTTTAGTGGCTTAGGGACAGTTGGCACATATCGTGACCCGGGCCGAGGCTATATGGGTGGTTGTCAAAATTATGGTCCCTTTTTGGGTCCCTAGTATAATACGGCACCTATTATTTAAGGTACCCCAAAAGGGACCCTAATTTTGACAACTACCCATATGCAAATTTGACTCACTACACCTCGAAAAGAAACCCCACAGGCGCAGAACGTCCCAAAAGCGGCAAGCCTGAACACGCCAGCGAATAGAACCGTTGGAAACTGGAACACTTGCCGAGCGGACAAAACAGATGCCAGGCTTCTGTTCCGCAGGCTGACTGTATATACTGTGTCTGAAATCCTGTGTACCAGAAAACTTGAAAGGCATATGTCCATGCGAAAGCTCGAAGCCTTAGCCTTCAACCCTAAAATGCAACTTTTGGACGCAGGGGTCCAACCACCACAATCTCTGATTCCTCAAACAGCAAACCTCCAAGCATGCCACAACTTAAGTTTCGGGCCCTTTCTATAGATCTCTTCGGTATCAGTTGCTTCCAAACCCTAGACCTCCAACCATGTACACCTACACCATCCTACACCTTAAACCGTGAGTTAGGGGGGACATCAGTGGTCTGCAGAAGCAGCAGCTCAAAACCATGAAAAGCCACGGCCTTAGAAAGTTCCTGAACACCTAGCCTAGCCCGGGACCTAGCCTTTGTTATGATTATGTGCTCACAACCCTCAACCCTAAACGTGAACCGTTTGAAAACCACCAAGGCTCTTCGAACCGGAATGCTATCCCAAGGCTCAGAAGAGTCCCCTCAGAAAGACCTACCTGGTGTTCTCGTTTAGGGTTTAGGGCCTAAGTTTAGGGCATCCAGTAGCCGGAAGACTAAGCTAGACACTGTAACACGAAAGAACGAAACGACCACGGACAAGGAAGTATACAAACAGACAGGCAGACAGGCCAAAAAGACAGGTTTCCATACATCCGCACCAAAAAAAGTAGCTGCACAAATACGTTTGGCTCCAATGGAAGTGGATCCCCCTGGCTAGCTCACGTCCAAAGTGCCAGCTCTTCCGTTCCCTAAGCCCAAACCCCGAAACCCTGAATCCTAAAGTAGGGTTTAGGGTATATAAGGGTCCGTCAGTTTTCTTTTCTCACTGCATGCTGCTTGCGACCAGCGGTCGAATCCCTCGCAGCGGTGTGGAGTCGGAGCTGCATATGGTTTATCCCAATGCGCTTAAGCCCTAAGTCCGGTTTAGGTTTAGGGTGTGTCTTATTAACAATAACTATACTAGAGTGCACTCTTCCATATATATATATATACCACTTTGTTTTCGGGCCAACATATATCTACTACATTGGTGTTTTGACTCAGTAAGTTTTAGAGTGTGCAGTTTGGGATAGAGGGATTCTGCACGCTTTGGTATATGCACTTGTATATTTACATACGAGTATATTATGTAAGTAGTTAATTTTGTATATACGCATGCTCTGGGTTTAGGGCATAGGCGGCATAGGGTCTTGAGATGTGGTCCATGGAGCCTTGGATAGGATTGTGGTTTGAGGTTTATGCATATGGAGCCCAGCTGTAAAACCTAGACACCGAAGCTTGGAATCTTTTTACTTCAGATGTCAGCAATACATCGTAACAGCCCCGAAAGAAAACACTTTTCAACCTTCATTCCTTGAAGGCTGTTTGGCGCCGAGACGTGGCGAGAAGGAGTAGCATGACAAAGTCTTCATACCTACGGGGTCCTGCCCAATGAGACTATAGGGTGTCAGCGGGGCTTGGTACTGTACATATACTCGGCGCATATACGAAGAAGTACAATTACAATTTATTCACGCCCCTACATGACATCCCCTAAACCCTAAACCCTCATCCTCCACGCAACGTGGCAACAGTTCCGACTTTCGTCGTTTGCGACGCTGCCTTCCGGGCCACTGCCGAACCTTCCTGCTCAGTCGTCTGGCCAAGGTCGCTCTGTTGAAGTTCGACTTCGAGACCTTCGGCGGAACAGATTTTAGGGGCGCTTTCTCTGAGGGGTTCCTTGTTACTGTTTAGTCTTCGATTCAAGTCCCACTAGGCAAAACAGCTAAGCCAGGTAGATCACAGACCGTAGGCGTCACACGGCGTCATATGAGTCCTAAACCCTGAACCCTAAGTATAATACGAGTCCTAAACCTAAAACCCTGAACCCTACAATCCCAAGTTCGCCGTCAAACTGTCTCTCCTCAGCAACCCGGAGACTCCAAAAATCTCAACACACGGACTATGCACTCCTAGCAACAATGGGGCTTAAGGTTTAAGATTTGCTTCTCCCATCACCTATATACTAGTTTTTCAGGGCTCTACAATGGAGTCAGGGGGCCATCACCTGATATTCTTGCAGAGTTCGGGCTGCAGGTCCGTAGTCTTTAAGACATGCTGTCTGCTATGGGGAGCTTAAACCAAACTGCTATAAACCCCGTAGTAGATGCTAACACGACTACTTGAAGGATCCTGCGTTCGGAGCCTCCCACTCCCACAAACGAATTGATCCAACCCCACTACACACCCTAAACCAAAACCCAAAGCAAAACAAAAAGAACCAACCCCTATCGAAAAAACAAAACAAAGAAACCCTTCGAGTAAGACGCCTTAAAGTTAATCCTAGCCCCTAAACCCTATGTAATCCCTAACCCCTAGTCCCAAACCCCAATCCCTTGGCCTGGTCCAAGTGCATGGAGAGCTCCGGTGCAGGGGTGCATTCAGTTCGCTGGTCCTCAGGAGCAAAACCCCTGAAGCATGCAAGCTAATACTGTGTATTTATATCTGTTTAGGTTTAGGGTGCAAGTGTTTAGGGTCTAGCATGTAGGGTCCTGCCTTCCTACCTACCTACGTACCTGTCCCTCGATCTATCCATCCATCCATCCATCCATCCATCAGTCTGTCCATCAATGTACCTAGTTATCGACAAGCCGACAGTCGTAATTAGACATCAGGTTTCGTAGATTTAGGGCTTTCCTATGTTCCAGCGTTGCAAATGCCAAACCCTGATCCGAGTGCATCTGTGGCGGCAGCAATATCAGAAATGAAGATCGCAGCACGACGTGCAGCGGCTTCGGGAGTCAGAGTTTGGGTTCGGAGGATACTATAGGGGCCTAAATAATAACCAATACTATTTTGGGGTTCCTGATTATGATTTGATTAGAGTATGATGGGCCCCAAAACCCTATTCTAATTATTCAGGCCCCTATATTATATGGCTGGGGAGCCTCCTCAATAGTTGCCACACGGAGGACATAGCAAACAAATCAGACGTGCAAGCACTACATTCGGTTTGGGATGCAGAATTTACGTTGCGGCGCCGGCTGTAGGGCAGGCCTCAGGGCATACAGAATTACGGGACGCTGTTCTCAGGTCCCAGATCGTGGGTAGTTTATCACAAAACGGGGTAGTTGGAGTTGAGGGGGCTTTGTATCCCCTTGAACCCTGGTTAGAACCCTTAAAGGAACACTGAATCCCCAAATCTTAGACCAGGTCTAGATCGAGGGATGGTTGAGGGTTTAGGCGTCGAGTTTCAGCCTTTGGATTTGGGTGTATTGTGCCTAAAATCTGCTGCTTCAAATCCTGAGTCAGCAAAGTCCAAGCAAATTGCCTTTGTCCGTGACTTGCGGCTCGGTTTTCGGAGTTTGTGGCTAAGACTTGAGGATTTAGCAAAACCCTTCATGAAGCTCCTCCCAGAACTCATCTCCGAACCCTGCATGTGCAAACCCTTAACCCAAAACACCTGGCCCTCTAAGCTTTGGACTCGGGGCTGTCCTGGGCGAGATCGCTCAGTCACAAACGCATTCCCCTCTTCAGCTCAATCGCCTTGCAGGGAGTGGCTGGTTTTAGGGTGGGTCTTGGGTGCTTGCTAAGTGGGATACTTTTTGCAGCTCTAGGAGGACTCTAGGGTTTCAGGGTTGTAGAGCTTAGCATGCTTCAGGTTTAGGGCCCTAACCCTTAAACCCTGAAGCTTGGGGTACGACATTGCATTGTGTAGCCTTAAGCAAATTCCTTCAGTAAATTTCGAAGCTCGGCCAGAGAATTAAAAATTTAAATCTGCGCACCTGTACACTCCCAAAGGGTCCATAGTACTTATAGGGATGTGTACCCAAACCATAGTTGTAATCCCTACTATAGAAACCCTACTTTCTGCGATAAAGGTACTTAGGAACCTCTTGGACTCTACACCATCAGACTACCAACAACACTCAGCGGGTAGTGAGTGGTATAGGCAGGGTAGAGATTGAGCAGGCGACAACGACCAAAACTTGTGGTTCAGGGTTCAGGGCATATGTGAAAACCATGGACACATGTCCTCTCTCCGTGCACATGCACCTACGTATGCTTTCTAGCCGTTCAGGCAGGGATCACATAATATATGCGAGCACAACAATGCAATTTCACGGTCCACGAATCCACCACAGTTCGCAACTCAATCATTTCTGGGACCCAAATTTTGCAATTACACACTGCCAAATTGTGTATTGCGGCTTGTGGAAATGCGGAATTTGTGGAATTGTGCAATTGTGGCATCTTGGATGGTGGACTTGCGCTGCGTCGTAACTTCAGCAGGCAAAGACAGTCTTGCTACATATTCTGTCGCCAGACACTAAGATATATGCTTAACATCATGTCATAGTTAACCTATTGACAGGCACTTCTCCCAACTTCTAGTGAGGGTAGAGGAGGTACATGCCCTACATTTCTTGTCTAAATGCCGAAGGTGAGCAATCAATGACGAGTTCTGAATCCTGAACCCAAACCCTGAACCCCAAACTCGAAACCCGGAACCCAAACCCCTAAACAGCCCTAAACCCTAAACGCCAATAAACCCTAAACTTAACGACCGCTAGACATCCTCGAAATCCTTCAAAAGCCACTCTGTGCCTGAAATCATCGTGCCCCGGACGGAGAGCAAATGATACTGAGCCTCCTGGGGTACGGTTTGGGGTTTATCAGGTTTCGAGCTAAGGACAGGGCTCACAATAACCCGAAATAACCACAACAACAAACTTCGGAAGGATAGTCGCAGACAGGTTGGACTCAAGAGGATTTTCCGTTTGCGGTCGCTGGCCCTAAAACCTACTAGGTCTCTGTCGTCTAGGTATTATCAACCCTACAGCCCTCAAGACCCAGACCCTAAACCTTGCGAGCCGAAAGCCGTAAACTCGGAACTCCAAGCCCTAAAGTCCAAAAGGGAAGCCATAAGCTTTAAACCCGTCCAAACTCCTAAACCAAAGCCTACATCAGCCGAAACCCTCTTCTACTACACTTACCCACGACTCTAAACTCTCAATCCCACAGTACCAAGTTTGGACCGCCCTATCGACTTGGGGCCCTACAAGAATGTGAGGCAAAAACATGTACAATCTAGCGTATACGTACAACCCTGATCCCCAAAATCCCGAAGCCATGTACTCCTGGTTGCCAGCACTGGCCGCCTTCTCCAACCATTTCAGCCCCTCCTCCGCAGCGTCCAGGCTAAGAGCCCGAGGCTTTATGCTCGATGCCCCAAAATATGACCCTCAACCCTGAGCCCTAAAACCCAGAAGCTCTAAACCCTTCATAAACTCTTGGTGTTGTTCAGGGTGTTGTAAGGGGGGCTTGCTAGGCTTTTGCAAAGCTTTGGGTTTTGAGATTTCCCGGCTAAGGTTCAGAGCGTCTCTCGTTATATAAGGATTTACGATTTCGGGGTAACTCCAACACCCGAAACCCTAAATGAAATTGGGGTTCAGGGTGACTAGTGACAGTGCGAGGATTAGAATCCTAATCCTCACGTACGAATATCTCATCCAGGGTCCAAAGTAATTAAGTGAAACAGCACTTTTGTCGCATTTTCGAATCGACCCTGGCTGCATCAACACCTTGAAATTCTAAAACATGCTTTCAGGGCTGCGCAATCCATCAACGACATCCAGTGGTATGGTAGGGTTTAACACCCGACCTGGGTGTTCATGGGCACGCCGTCGCCGCAGTAGAGCATCCAGCCTTTCTGGCCCATGCAGTATTCTGGGGTTCTAAAGCCATAGGCCATAGAGTTTTGTGCTGAAACTTACCCTAAACCCTTATCCCTGTCCACTCTAAGCCTTGCTCCTGCATATATGGAGTCCTTATTGTTAACTTTGCTCTTGGAAAAGATCCGGAGATTCAACGCAAGCCCCAGACCGCACCCCAGCCACTAGGTCGTTTAGGGTTGAGGGGTGTTGCTTTTTTTTTTTTGCGGGTTTCGGGTCACTAGGTGTATTGATCTTCCGGAAGTCCGATGTAGAAGCTTGTGTGCTCCGAATGCTTCCCTCGATCTTAATGGGAGCTTGCCGTATTCATGAATTCAAGCGCTTCCTTGCATCTTGATGCATCGACCCTGCTATAAAGTCAGGAGAAACCTGAGTAATGACGGCATATGGCATATGTAGGGTCACTGGTACCAGCCTTATACGCAAGAGTGGAAGATTCTAAGCAACACTGCTTGTTGGAAAGAGTCGAAGCAGCCATCTCACAATAAACCCCAAACCCCTGAACCTCTAAATCCTGAAACCCCAAAGCCTCAAATAACCCCGACGCATGAAAGCTACGTAGTTAAAACACAACAAAGCTCACGAGCCCCTAAACCCTAAATGGCAAACCATTAAACCCTAAACAGCAAACCCTAAACCCTAAACAGCGAACCCTAAACCCTGAACAGTGCACCCTAAATCCTAAACAATTATAAACCCTAAACCCTAAGCAGAAAGCCCGAAACATCACGCCAGGCCCCGCACCCAGGTTGTTCTGCGACTGTGGGAAGCCCTGCAGTCGATTCCAAGGCATCAAATCTCGGGTTTCGGGCGTCGGGTTGAGGGCTTCGGGTGTAGGGCTGCGGATTTAGGGCTTAGAGTTTAGGGCTGAGGATTGAGGGCTTAGGGTTTAGGGCTGAGGATTTAGGGCCTAGAGTTTAGTGTTCAGGGTTTAGGGCTTAGAGTGGGGTTTCGGGCTCAGAGCGATGTCGAGTTTGGGGTTCAGGGTTTAGGGTTTATAGGGGCTTAGGGTGTATTTAGTTTAGGATTTGCAAGCCCTAGTTGGTCTGGACTGCAGGCAGCTGATTCAGAACCCCTCGCCCTACAACCCGTAAAGACCCAGGGTTTCTTAATCAGGTTCCGACATCAGCGAGTTGTAAAGCAGGGGTGGCGCCTTTGGCTTGAGGTTCGGGGTTTAGTGTGGTTGGGTTTGGGGGTTGGGGTTCAGTGTTTGCGGGTATTTGGGGGTTGCTAACGGATATTGAAGGGTAGCATGCTTGATGTGCTGATGCTAAGGGCTCCTCAAGGCATGCAGGGAATACGCCTACTACTTTTAATGGACAATTTCGGACTCTATGCAACCCGAGGAACAGAACATAGTTCCGAATCACGGTATCCTCATCCCTAATTCCTGATCCTTAATTCCTAACAACATATCCCTAACTCCCCATCCCTAATTCCTACAATCTCTTCTTCAACAACCGGGCCCCCAAAAGTTCAAACTTTCTAAGATAGAGCTAATATATAAGGCTAAAAAGTTTAAAGTTCCCCCGTTCATTATCTAAGTTACACGAACATCAAAAGGTCCCGAAAAGCTGTTGCTGCCTGCTCGGAGGCTTTCAGGAACCACGAAGCAGCTGTTCGCCTCCCAAGAACGGCCCGCGAGTTTCGGATTTATTTTTTTGTTTGAGCTCCTTTCTTCCGACTGCAGTTTCGGATTTTTTAGGGTCGAGGGTTAGAGATTTCGGGGTTTGGGATTTTGAGGTTAGTGTTGCGTGGTTTAGGGCTCATAGATTTAGGGTTTTCGGGTTTACGGTTTAGGGTCTTGGGGTTTGCAGGGTTTTACGACCCAAGACCTGCCCCGGGGTTCTACAACCTAGGGCCTATGAATTAATAATGCCTACTTCCGGCTATTTAGAGCAGTCGTAGCTACTGGCTACTGCAGCTCGTTCGGTGCCTTCCTGCATGGAGGTCATGCCTACCATCCGTCAGTCGCTGGATAATTGTGATGCCAGCCAAGTTGATGTCGTCCTTCATCAGGATGTGTACTTCATCCTTTGTCATGTAGTCAGGCAAATTCGTCAGCGGTTGAGGGCTGCGAACAGTTTGTTGCCTTGCTCCTGAATGGCCGCGGAAGCTTTGGCAACAGCGGCTTCCGAAAGTCTTTTCTGATTTCTTGCCCCAAGGGTCCAAGTACCTAATAATCATATGCTTTCCAAAATCTAACCTACATAACTACTATCCCAGAACCGAGTACCTAACTATTGAGTCCTTTGGACCCTTAGGGTTGTGTTCGTCCGGAAGCGTTGATGCCTCCGCAGCTTCCACCAGAGTGTAAAGGGTTTAAGGATGGCCGGGGCTTTCCCACGTAGCTGTTTTGTGTGTATGAGGGAGAAAACACAACTCCATGTTAAGAGCTTCGGTCAAAAACAGGGTGAAGGATTCATGGGGCTGGAGTTTCGAGGTTCAGAGTTCTCGTAGCGTTTTCTGGCAAGGCTCCTACACAAAATCGGTGTTAGATCCTTGGGTTCAAGGCTTTGACCTAGGCCTGAAGGATAATGTTTCGAGAAACCGGGTCTTCGAAATTCCCGACCGAACATGAACATTGCAAAACCCTACAGATGGCTCAGGGCCTGTGAGCATTTAAACATAAGACATGCTTGAAGGTTTAAGGGTTTAGGGGTTTGGGATTTGGGGTTTAGGGCTCAGGGCTTAGGGGGCTGAAGGCTCAGGCCATGCACAATCTCGGAAAGTAAACCTCAAATGTTGCAAAGATTTCAACTTTTAATGTTTAAGGGGTGTGCCTGGAAACGCTACAGCATCGTCGGCTATTGCCCTTCAGTTACAAGGTATAGCCCTGGGCTCGAGGTCTAGCAGGCAATTTAGACACGGGTTGGAAAACGAGCCTGTCGTTCCCAATACCATCGCCAAAGTACAACTTGACGCCCAAGTTGTGCATGGATTCGACGTGGCCCTTGGCAGGGGAACAGACTCCCCTTGGATTTGCCTTCCTGCTATCCAACGGATTATATAGGGTTTCAGGGTGTACATACGGAAATCCTTGTACAAGGGTGGGGTACCGGGGTCAGCCAGGGTTTGCAAACAAACAGACCCTATGAACCTATGAACACAAAGGGAGAGCTTTCGGGTTTGTAGCGTCCTTTCACCGCCAATGCTCTGCCACCAGCCACACCTCTAAACTGCTACATAGAGCATAGGGGCCTTAATCATCACAATAGGGTTTGAGGATGTATTGCATGAATTGTAGTATAACTATGTCCAGGCTATACTGGGATGTCAAGACTAACCATTCAAACCTCCATGCCCAAAGCCCAATGCCCCAAACCCAAGCCACAAGTGCTATGCGATGTTCTCTCAAGATCAAGAAGCACTAGCAGTAGCCGGAGCCCTTGCAAAGGCAGGGTTCTACTTGTCACTCTGAATATGACTGCAAACCTAACGAAAGCCTTCTAACCTCGGGCCATTCCTGGCACATCGCCTTTCCAGCCTTCAATTCAAACAAGCCTTAAAACAAGCCCAAAACCCTTTGCGCAAAAGCTCACAAACCCAAACCGTTTGGGGTTTAGGATTTAGGACCAAACATTCTGAGGCATCGTCCCTTTCGGCCGCCAACTTGAGGAACCGCATGGCGTACTCAGCATCAGCCTCTACGCCATCACCCAGGAAAAGCATCCTGGTCATCGAACCAGGATTACAAGTATGAGCCGAATAGGGTTTCGGGTTTAGGGATTGGTCTGCAAGCTTTGGGTGTTTGAGGCTGAGGGGGTGTAGTGCTAGGCCAGAAGGATCCAAGTACATGTCAGCCCAAAGGGCGCGAAAAAGGATGTCCTTCGGGGCTTAAGGCTTAGAATCGGGCTTCGGGTTTAGGGCTCAGAATCGGGCTCGGGTTGAAGATTTACAACCCTTCATGTCCCCTAAACCCTAAACCCCTAAACCCTAAACCCTTAGATCTCTTTAGATCCTTTGAGCCGTCATACTTTATGTAGTTGATCCACAAGTGGTTCGCTTCTGGATTGTCCCAAGACTGCCTGCATAAACCCTAAACCCTAAACCCTAAGTCTTGGACCAAAGTCGTGGACCCATGGTGGAGGTGTCAGCAAGTTGAAGAGTTTTGGCTGGGCACGACTCCTTTCCTGATGTTTATAGGTCCGTAATGCAGGGCTCCGAGAGATCGTCCAGGAGATTGTCTAAGAGATACCATTGGCAGCGCTATCCGCTCTCAATGCATGAATTAGCCTATGGCCTTTGAGTTAACTATGGCTACATTCTTAGTCAGGTATATGTTGACGAACTACCTATGAACCCTCATAATATGCGTCTCAAGTCATTTCGTCTTGGAGTGGGAGCGTAAGAGACTCTGTGTCTGCGTGTTGAACGCCGATTGACCGCACAGTCCCTGGTGCAGCTGCAGACCCAAATCAGAACAGCCAGCACCCCAGATCCATAGATTAGACCCCACACGCTGAAGTAGCCCAAAACAAGCCAAAACCCCAAACCCGAAACCCTAAGCCCTAAACCCCAAAACAAGCGAAACACTAAACCCAATACTCTGCCGTCCTGCTGATCTGGTACTGCGCCTCGGGCAGCCCCGCTTGCGCAGCTTGCATAAACCTCAGCAGGAAAGAGCCAGGGGCTCCAGTAAGGGATCCTTGTAAGGGTTCTACTATATGGGTGGTTGTCAAAATTATGGTCCCTTTTTTGGGTGCCCTAAATAATAGGTGCCGTATTATAATAGGACCCAAAAAGGGACCCTAATTTTGACAACCACCCATATACTTCAGCTTGGTGCCAAAATCTAGAGCTCAATGTGGGCCTAGATTTAAAATACTTCGCTTTACAAGGACGTCGCTTGAGGGTCCAGTGTAACATCAAAAATGAATGGATTCCCTACTAAATCTGCAACATCCCACATCCCGAACACGCGAAGATCGGGTCGAAGAGTCAGGGTTCACCTGTAGCCCCAAGCCGGGCAAAAACAGAGTTTTGCATCCATCCATCCATCCATCCATCCGTCCATCCATGCGCACACATATGTATCGATGAATATATATACATATATATATACATATACATATATATATATGTATATATATATGTATATATATATATGTATATATATATATATAGGTGAAGTGTAACCCTATAACAGAATGGGTTCCCTAAATCTGCGACACCCTACATCCCAGACATGCTCGGGTCGGAGAGTCAGGGTTTACCTGTAGCCCCAAGCAACGCAAAATTGAGTTTCGGGGAACCCCTTACGAATATTTTCAATCTTCCGACCCCTTTTGTAAAAGAAACGGCAGCTATCCCTCAACCCTAAACCTATAATTACGCCCGATGGCACCCCCCCCCCCCCCCCCTCCCCATACTAAACTGCAAAACCCCCCCCCCCCCCCCCCCGGTTTGCGTCACCAAAAACACTTCTCTGTGCCGTCGCGCCTCGCCACCCGCCNCCTCCCCCCCACATGCACATCATAATGTGCAACAGCCCCCACCCCCTTCCCGGGTTTTGGTATGCCAAAAATATCTCTGGGGGCCCGGGCCTGACCAGCCCAAAGCCCACGCTGAAGATGGTGTTACAGCTTCGTTTAGGGTTTAGGGTCCTACGGATTCTAGAACAGAACACTGCTAGTAAAACATCTAACACCAGAAATATCCATGACACACTCACAAAAATCATTTGAATCTAGAACGGAACATTGAAGAAAACAGAACAAGACAGGCTTTTGGTTTCGCTAAGCCGACGGCCCTAGCCCAACATGTTACTTAAATCCGGAATCATGTGCCACTGATGCCTCCGTCCATCCCTAAAGCCTAAACCCGTAAACCATGAGCCCTGAACCTCTAGAACCCTAAACCTCAAAGCCTTACCGGTGCGGCCCAGGAACCAGTAGGATGCTTGAGCCTGCTTCTGGTTTGGGGTTTATAAGGTTCAGGGTTAGTGCTTCGGGATTACGGTTTAGGGTTTAGGGTTTAGGGTAATTTAAGGCTCCTGGTTTGGTGACGTAAGGAGTTTAGGGTTGAGAGTCCGGAATGTTGACGGACGGCTACATTCCAAATATGTTTCCAAATACGAAGGCTCCGTATATTACACCCGGTAGCCGGAACCCCAAAGCCTTTGATATAGAAACTCCTAATACCGCACTTTGAAAGGAAACCTCTTCTGAAGCTTAATGTCCCCATACTGTAACTATGTCACCATTGAACCTCCTCCATATTGTGTTTTTTGATTTTCCGTCATCTCCATTTGTCTCTTTATGAGCTTTTGCTTTGATGCGCTCAATCATCATCTTCGGACGTGGTCGTGCCTGTTGCGCTCATCGCAACCATCCTTTGGCTGCTATGGACGGTCTTATCATCGCATTTGCCATCACCCTACAGCCTACTCCGATGAACCCTGAACCCTAATCAGCTCCTTCTGCGCTATATCCATGATGACGGACAGTTGCGAGGTTCTCGCTCGCCCGACACCACCAAACCGCTTGTAGCCGGCACTTACACAGAACCACTACAGCGTCAGGTGTTTGAGTCGGACATTTCAGGGTTTGGTGCAATCATTTAGGGCCCGTAATGGTGAGAGTAGGGATTCTTGGGAGTATGGCATAGCATAACTCGATAGATAGATAGATGGAGAGTCTGAGAGAGATCGGGGGATGGAGGAACAGAGAGATACAGAGATAGATTAACAAAGACGGACATCGGCATAGGGATAGACACAGAAACAACGACACAGGCAGAGGCAAATATTGTGGTAGTGATACAGAACAAGGTGGAGATATACAGACAGATATAGCCAAACGTACATCACGGAATATACGGAGTACATCCTAGTATATCAATTAGTGGACTTGAGTGGAGTGTAAGCGGATGAAACTCAAAGTGGTTATTCAGACCTCTGTAGCACCAAGGGTCCAGGTACAAAGTAATCAATATACTCTTCCAAGTACGAACCTGCATAAATGCTATCCTAAGCCCCGAGTACCTCATTATTATTGGGTCCTTTGGACCCTAAACCCTAAACCTTAAACCCTAAACCCTGTACCAGAGTTTCAGGCCCTGAAGCTCTAGAATTTCGGGGGGCCCCGAGGCCCCGTGACTTCGGCACCTGGATACTTAGATAGAGGATGGCCCCAAAAGGATTCAAACCAGGGCTTCCTGCGCCTGAAAGTTGAAGGGGTCTGGGTTGACAAAGGTTAAACCTGGGGATCCAAAAACCTACCGTTTTAGGGGTTCTACCCGACAATTACGGGGTCATAACCTACTATTCTGTAGGGTTTGGGGTCACAGGAAGGGTTTTGAGATGATTTTAAACCCTGAACTTGAGATGGCTCTGCATGACAATAGAGGGGTCAAGGCAGTGGTTTCAAGCTATACGGTGTACAGACCTTGAGGGTTTGTCGCGTAAACTAATGACTAAGACTCTAAGCCCGAACACCACTCCTGCCGAAAAGAACCCAAAACATGAGGAGAGACAAAATCAATTCCCCGAAAAAAAACACTGACAAGCCGACTGCACAGGTGAAGTCTTCCGCTCCATTAGGGTTGGTTTAGGGTTTGTCCTAGGGACTAGACCTTCGGCTTTTGACGCTCCAGGGGCAAGGGGGTTCGGGTTCTATATAGGCAGGTTTCAGGGATCCAGGCTTTGTCACTTAACAGGCTTCGGGCTCAGCTTGTTCGGAACGTGGGTCCGTCCGGGGGCCTGTGACCGTAACCAGTTTGAATCGTGTGGACAACAAGACTTTCCAGACCCCCGGGAAGATCCAAAAAGTAGCTCCCTTAGGGGGGGGGTTCCTGTAAAGTACCCTTTAGTAGCTAGGATCCCAAATTAGGGGGATCCTCCCGGGGGTCTGGTTTTAGGGGTCAGAGTTTCGGCCTTGGAACCCTCCCTCCCTCGCCGGCCTTGTCTGGAGCAAACTTCTCGCCCTCGTAGTACATACTTCCCAACCGAAACCTCAGAAGCATGGAAGCAGTCGCTGGGAACTGGTATCCCTTACAGGAGCCCTATAAAGGATAGTTATCTTAACTATTAAGGCCCCGATACCAAATCCTTAAAAGAGCCCTTGTAGTAGCCCTTAAAGGAACCCTTAAAAGGAACCCTATGGCCCCATGTGTAATCATTAAGGCCCCAAAAGTGTCCCACTTCGCTCTTCTATCCCAGACCAGGCCGCTGCGCGTGGGTGTTGCCGGCTTCAGCCTGCCAGCTCTTGCGGCTCCAGAGATGTTTGGGAGGGTTTAGGGCTTTTGGGGTTTAGGGGTTTAGGGTTTAGGGGTTTGGGAGTTTTAGGGGTTTAGGGGCCTTACATACCCAAAAACCCACCCAAAATCCGCCATAATCTTAGGCGTCTTCATACTCAGAACACACCGTACGCTTAGGCCTTTTCCCTCTCCAAACCCGCCATAATCCCAAACTCGAGAACCCCAAACCCAAAACCCCCGAAAGGAAGCCAAAACCGACGTAAGGCTTGAATGTTTTTTCTCAGTTTTTTCTCTACTATTGTAGGACTGTACCCTAAGACTCCGAAACACTCCAAGTATACAAGTAGAACCTGCTGTGGTGCCTAAAGTCTGTAAATCACTAGCACTTACTTTGAGTCTAAGTCTGAGGGTTGGGGCTTAAGGTTTAGGGTTTAGGGTTGGGGTTTAAGGCTTCTGAGTATCGGGATTCTCGTCTGGAAAAAAACCCTTGAACCCCCAAAACCGAAGACCATGCGAGGAGTTCCCTAAACACAGGACCCTGTCTGAGATATCGGCATGCAAATGCCCGCTATCACCTGCTTCTTTAGCCAACTCACCACAACCTCGCGCCAAGCCCTTAATGCGGTTTAGTTTTGGGGTCTGGGGTTCTGAAGGAAATGCCACAAACCCTAAACCCTTAAACCCTAAACGACCAGCGGACGCCTCCTTCACGATCCTGTCGACACCCATCTCGTCAGGGTCGTAATCCTGGATGATTTGGTGTATCGTGATGCGGTGCTATCCTAGGTTGGGCTCCCAAAACCGACAGCTCTGAATTCCTGACATATGTGTACGTAGGTAAACCGATAGATAAGCAACCAAGGAAGTGAGCAAGCGTGTATGCAGGCATACACGCAGGCAAGAACACTGTTGAACATGCATGTCTACATGCGTATGGGCATATATATATGAAGTTTTTTCTCGCTCTGAATTGTCTGACTGAGTTGTAGTGTTTAGGATCTTGAATTCTGGATGGTATGATAAGCCGTAGATGTACCCTAAAACCAAAACCCGGGGAGACTTGCAGCGCGATGATCGTTAGACGGTGTAGGGTTTGGGGTTCGTCCCTGAACCTTCCAGTCGGCATAGGGCGGGGATGTCTCGACATCATGTTTCCCTGAACCAGAATACCTGAAGCTCTGTCGCAAAAACCTGAGTCGTAGAACCAATATCAACGCTACCGGCCCTACTACTGCACTACGGTTTATCTTGACAAGTCGTGTTGCCTACACTCCCACACGGATTGGGAATTCGGGCTTATAGTGTTCGGAAGTTCAGGCTCTGGGATGCTGGAATGGTGTTGCAGGATAACTTATGGGTTTTTGCCTGTGCAGCATGTAGCTGCTCACTTGCGGGGGTTTCGGAGTGGGGTGCAACTGTTTTAGCTAAAGGGCATGCAGGTTTAAGAGTCTGGTCTAGAGCCTATCAAAGTTGCTACACAAATCGCCTCGTGCATTCTTCACAGGCTCCGAGCAGAGGAACAAAACTCCAGATCCGGGCATCTCATGTGCGGATGAGAGTTTCTGGAAATTGGCATCATCATTAGCACCTCCACGAAGTCGCCATCCTGAACTTCCTAAAGAACACATCCCCCCGACGCCACCGATTCATTCGTTTCATTCCGGACTCTACTGCAGGTTGGTAGCTCAATCTCGATCAATTCCATCAAAACTGTGGCTCCCAGTTTGGAGTGGCAGGGCCGACAGCTCAAAAACAAAAAAGTCAGCTTTCGTCGAAGTTCCTCCGCTTCTGGTACACTTCGTGCGAAGAAACATCGTGCCATGCTGTCACCAGGCGTCATATAAGATATGAACCCCAAAACGCATTCCTAAATTCTACCTACCCTTTTAGGGCGGCTTAAGTATGATTTTCTTATATCTGAACTCTTCGAAGTGTAGGCTATTCAGGGTTGAGGCAAGGCTTAGGGTCCAAATCGAGGCCACAACTAACAGCAGAGTCTCCATCCAGGGCCCAGCACCAAAGACTTTGATACTCTTGCTCCTCAAGGCCTCGAACAGGGTTGAAGTATCCCATAGGTTTAGGGTCGAGGGTATACCCTCGAGATCTTGATCTGTACTGCTGCCAGGAGGCTATAAAAGATGAAATGTCTCTTCCTTCTTGGGTTTAAGTACCCTCAATGATGTAAAATGTTACCCCAACTATGACAAAGACCTCTGATAAAGTACAGCAGTCCAGACATCGCCTCGCTTCGAGGGCTTCCCTTCAACTAGCATAGCCTACATTTTGCTGGCTCTTTAGGGAAACTCGCAAACCAACTGTAGTTCAACCTGGGGTTTAGGGAGAATTCACTTGCTTTCTTGTGATCTCGTCCCAGGGTGTGGGTTTCCCAAAGGGTCCAAGGTACTGTTATGGGGAATACCTTCCCAAACCATAATAGTCATTCCTATAATATAAAAACCCTACATTCTACCATATAGGTGCTAGGGATCCTTTGGGTTTAGGGTTTAGGGACTCTTGTGGGGGGTGCCTTATTACGATGACAATATAATATACCCTGAACTCCCTGGCCTTCTTGTGACCTCTCAGGATGATGTAGGATTTAAGGAACATGTAGTACAAGGTAGGGTTTAGGGAGAGTTCGCTGGCCTTCTTGTGACCTCTCAGGATAATGTAGGATTTAAGGAACATGTAGTACAAGGTAGGGTTTAGNCGCTGGCCTTCTTGTGACCTCTCAGGATAATGTAGGATTTAAGGAACATGTAGTACAAGGTAGGGTTTAGGGAGAGTTCGCTGGCCTTCTTGTGACCTCTCAGGATAATGTAGAATTTAAGGAACATGTAGTACAAGGTAGGGTTTAGGGAGAGTTCGCTGGCCTTCTTGTGACCTCTCAGGATAATGTAGAATTTACGGAACATGTAGTACAAGGTAGGGTTGAGGGAGAGTNTACAAGGTAGGGTTTAGGGAGAGTTCGCTGGCCTTCTTGTGACCTCTCAGGATAATGTAGAATTTACGGAACATGTAGTACAAGGTAGGGTTGAGGGAGAGTTCGCTGGCCTTCTTGTGGCCTCTCAGGATAATGTAGAATTTACGGAACATGTAGTACAAGGTAGGGTTTAGGGAGAGTTCGCTGGCCTTCTTGTGACCTCTCAGGATAATGTAGGATTTAAGGAACATGTAGTACAANATAATGTAGAATTTACGGAACATGTAGTACAAGGTAGGGTTTAGGGAGAGTTCGCTGGCCTTCTTGTGACCTCTCAGGATAATGTAGGATTTAAGGAACATGTAGTACAAGGTAGGGTTGAGGGAGAGTTCGCTGGCCTTCTTGTGACCTCTCAGGATAATGTAGAATTTACGGAACATGTAGTACAAGGTAGGGTTGAGGGAGAGTTCGCTGGCCTTCTTGTGACCTCTCAGGATAAT
>BGNK01003942.1:28284-57988 GCA_003297005.1 Symbiodinium sp. clade A Y106
ACATGTAGTACAAGGTAGGGTTTAGGGAGAGTTCGCTGGCCTTCTTGTGACCTCTCAGGATAATGTAGGATTTAAGGAACATGTAGTACAAGGTAGGGTTTAGGGAGAGTTCGCTGGCCATCTCGTGACCTCTCAGGATAATGTAGGATTTAGGGAGAGTTCGCTGGCCTTCTTGTGACCTCTCAGGATAATGTAGAATTTACGGAACATGTAGTACAAGGTAGGGTTTAGGGAGAGTTCGCTGGCCTTCTTGTGACCTCTCAGGATNCCTCTCAGGATAATGTAGAATTTACGGAACATGTAGTACAAGGTAGGGTTTAGGGAGAGTTCGCTGGCCTTCTTGTGACCTCTCAGGATAATGTAGAATTTACGGAACATGTAGTACAACGTAGGGTTTAGGGAGAGTTCGCTGGCCTTCTTGTGACCTCTCAGGATAATGTAGAATTTACGGAACATGTAGTACAAAGTAGGGTTTAGGGAGAGTTCGCTGGCCTTCTTGTGACCTCTCAGGATAATGTAGGATTTAAGGAACATGTAGTACAAGGTAGGGTTTAGGGAGAGTTCGCTGGCCTTCTTGTGACCTCTCAGGATAATGTAGGATTTAAGGAACATGTAGTACAAGGTAGGGTTTAGGGAGAGTTCGCTGGCCTTCTTGTGACCTCTCAGGATAATGTAGGATTTACGGAACATGTAGTACAAGGTAGGGTTTAGGGAGAGTTCGCTGGCCTTCTTGTGACCTCTCAGGATAATGTAGGATTTAAGGAACATGTAGTACAAGGTAGGGTTTAGGGAGAGTTCGCTGGCCTTCTTGTGACCTCTCAGGATAATGTAGGATTTAAGGAACATGTAGTACAAGGTAGGGTTTAGGGAGAGTTCGCTGGCCTTCTTGTGACCCCGTTTCGCTGCTTGCTCCATCCACTCCTTCGCAACGTCGAGGTCCCGCTTCACACCTCGAGAGCCAAGGCGGCTGGAGTTGGAGCTCAGGGGTGACTAATGTACGGGCCTTAATAATTAGAATAGGGTTCCTATAGGGGGTTCTAGAAGGGATCTATAATTAGTAGAGTTCCAAAATTACTTGAAAGATCCGGGGACTTTATACTTAAAGGGCGATTCTTATATGCTCTTATACTTAAGGGGAGTACTGTAAGGATCCAGGGAATTGAGGCAAAACGGTTACGTATTCTTTTTATACGGTGACTACACCTCAAACACCCTTCTTAAGGTATACTCATAGCCATACCCATTAAGTGTCATTACCTTGAAGAAGAAGTCTGTACATCTTGGGGTCTGGGATTCGGTGTCACACGGATGATAAGTCTTGGTCGAGAGTTGAGGCGGGGGTCTTAGAACTAACATTCACTTCAACACAGAACACGCAAACCTAGAAGCCTTATAGTGCAGTGACCGGATGATTGGGCACAAGCCACTGCACACCCCTGTCACACTGAGCCAAGTCCCTACATTTCTTTTTCTCTCTGCCGGAACACCGGAACAGCATCTTAAAACCATGCTTGCGAAGATCGGTCTCCATCAACCAGACCGAAAGCCAATGTGCCGCACTGATGGCTGCTCTATCTGTGTCTCGCCTGCTCTCGCTATCTCTCTCTCTCTCTCTCCCTGTCTCTCTGTCGTTCTCTTTGTCTTTCTCTCAACCGGTCATGTGGATGTATGAACGAAGAACATGACTTCACAGAATGCATCATATAATTTGGGGTTGCAGTTCAGGTTATGGCTGTTGGATCTGGCGTTGAGCTGCAACGTCGGCTTTAATTCAGAGCTCTGGCATTCACTGACGGCTCAGGTATGCAACTTTTTCCGACAATAGTCTAAAAGTCTAAGTCTTGAACGCAATTCTCTCCATCTCCGAAGGTTGGAGCATGACACCTATCGCCTGTCGGCCGAAACCGTCAAATCTAACTCTTGAACCTGAACAGCTGAGAAGACCGACACGCTTGCAACCACACTCCTATTGCGCCAACTTCCACTAGAACAATCAGTCCTTTTGCACGCCCTTTGGCATCCGGATTGAACCTTCAGAATGCGGGTCCCAATGCCTAAACCCCAGACCGGCAACCCTAAATCCATAAATTCCGCAAACCGCCCTAAACACCGAATGCTACAGTGCCTCCACACGCCGAGTACCCCCGTCCAATACAAGCAAGCCATCTGCCTACGGCGTTCTGGTACATCAGGGACAAGTTGTACATCGCTTTGGGGTCGCCGGCCTGATCCATTTTGGATAATATGTAGGGCCTTGATAATTAGACTACCTTAAACCCCTAAACCCTATTTTTTTGTAGGTTCTTATTAGTTCTTATTATAGACCCTAATATGGAATTTATAGGGACCCTACAAAAAAGTAGGTTTTGGCAGGTTAAGGTAAGGTTTGGGGGTTTATAGAGGCAGAAGAAGGAGCCCTAAGGGATAACATTGGAAATCATTCAGGCTTTTGTACTTTAGGGTTTAGGGTTTAGGGTTTAGGGTGTCCAGAACTGGAGCATCAGAAAAGGAGGTGGTATGCTCTTGTCCTGACTGTGCTAAGCTTGTGGATGAGAGGATGTCAACGTTCGAACTACTTGGCTTTTGTTTTAGGGCTCAGGCGTTTAGGATCGAACGGTTCTGCACGTTGTTCAGCATCCCGCACGATTCGAGATGAAACCCCAACTTGCTTAAATCTACCCAATCTACAATTAACTACAAGTAGCCCTAGACTAACCGACCGCCCTCCCTTTAGTCCCAACCTGTGCCGCTTGCTTCAGGTATGCTCCTGCGAGCACTTCGTCCTTGCCCACGCCCTGCCTTAGTTGCTGGATACCCTACGGGTCAAGTGCTTAACCGGGTCAAGTGCTTAACCATCAGATTCTCTCCCTTATACTGGCCTACATAGCTCAACTACTATACCCCAAGCCCTGAACCGCAAACCACAAACCCTAACGCCAAGTACCTATTTGTTAGGTCCTGTGGACCCTCAGTGAAAGGTTGAAGCTTCGACGGTGGGGTCTCTGCGACAACATGTTCGCCTTCTGCGGGTTCTTAACCGTTCTGTGTGAGGCTTCATCCGCTTTCTGGAAAGGGTTTTTGGTTTTAGGGTGTAAGGCGTATAAGGGGTATATGGGGGCCCTTGTTGATATGGAACAAGGGCTTTGGGGGGTATGTTTCAAATAGTCATAACATCAACTCAGTTGGACGTTTCAGACCTCGATGTAATAAGTCTCCAACCCAAGCCCAAAGACTTGCTATAATCTTGTGGAGGCGGTTTTGGGTCCGACCATGAATATTCACTGCAACTGGTGGGCCTGAAATATGAGAATGTTTTTGGTGGTACATCTTAATTCATTTAATTAACTAACTAACAAACCTTGTCCAAAAACAACACCCCTAAACCCTAAACGCCCAAACCCTAAAGCCTGAACAACGCCCCCTGGTGCAATTCCAAAAGGACCTTGATTCTGCCGCGCGGCCCATTCAACAGCATCACACCTAGGGCGTAGGAGGCCTGTTGGGCTCGGAAGATTGAATTGCAGAGAATGAGGGGGGGATAAAAAGCAAAAGCAAGTGGGGTGTAGAGCCTGCGTACGTTCAACCCTTTCAAACCTTGACCCCTAAACGGCCCTAACCTCATAACAAACAAAACGTAAAGTTTGCAACATTAACCTCCTCAGCTGATATACTTGTAACAGCAATGTGAAACAGCAGCTACAATCCCTGACTAAGCCCCAGGTCCTAAAGTCATAAAACAAGTCTTCAAACAAGCCAAACCCCCAAATTCGTATAACGAGCCACAGCATCGGGACTCTGAAACCCTCAGCTCTCCGGAACAAAACACCCTAAACCCGAAGAAACACGAGCCGAAACATTAAGACTCTGAATCCTCAGCTCCACACCTTCAACACCAACCCTTCCATCAGAGCACAAAAGCCCCAAAACCTTCAAGCCTAACACACCGAAACCTAAACCAAACCTAAAACCCGAAATGCCTAAACCCTAAACCCTTAAATTCCTAAACCCTAACCGCACTAAACTCCAAACGCCCTAAACACTAAAACCTTAAGCACTAAACCCCATAACCCAAACGCAAAGCCTTGCTCCTCCTCCGCCAAGGCCTAGGGCTCCAAATAGCTCAAACTAGGTATCATTTTGGTTTAGGAGTTTCGGGTTTAGGGGTTTAGGGTTTAGGGGTTTAGGGTTTAGGGTTGTAGTTTCGGGGCCCTTAACAGTATTTGTGAACAGGCACCTCTGTAGGAGCCATAAGAGAAATTGAAAAGTTTCCCAAAGTGCCACTCATTTATAGACGTTGGACCCCAATGTAGGTAATATAGGGGCCTTAATAATTAGTAGGGTTTTGGGGGATATTATCATAGCACGGAACGCCCAAAACCCTATTCTAATTTTTAAGGCACCTAAATTAGAACCCTTTAAAACGGCAGGGTTTGGGGATTCCCAGGAAAGCCTTGGGATAGGGGACCCGAATATAGCACCCTAAATAATAGCATCCTTGCTATACGGACCCCAAAATAAGGTGCCCCTAATTTTCGGAAACTACCATATGGAGGCTCTGGATCTGTCGGAACCATAAGGGAAATTAACAAGTTTCCCAAAGTGTCACTTAGTTATGGACTTTGGGCCCCATGTAGGTAGTTGTCAAAATTAGGGCCCCTTTTTTGGGTAACTTAAATATTAAGTGCACCATGTAGGTACTGTTTGCATACTTCAAGTCTTAGGGAAGGCCTTACAAAACCCCTTAAACCCTAAACCCCTGAAATCCGTAAACCCTAAACCCTAGTCTTAGGGAAGGCCTTACAACACCCCTTAAACCCTACACCCCTGAAATCCCTAAACCCTAAACCCTAGTCTTAGGGAAGGCCTTGAGATGGCCCAGGTCGGCAGCTTCTCGGAAGCACCGGGCCGCCTCCACCTCTGCCGGTGTCTTTAAAGGGGTCTTTTGGGGGGGTTCAGGGTTTAGGAGTTTAGGGTTTAGGGCTTTGCTGTTTTTTTATGATATATTCTAGGGTTGTAACGGTGTTTCAGTTGGAGGCTTGTACTCGCTTTCTTCTGGACTTGTGTAGGTTTGTTGGGGGTTCTGTCAGCTTTGTGTTAAAGGTGCTTTTCTCTGACTTTTTGCAGGATCTTTATACGGGTATGTAATGGGGGGTTTATTAGGTTGAGTTCCAGCGTTTTGGAAGGCATGTATAAGGTGTAGTCAAGGGTTGTGCCACCAGGTAACCCTAGGACCCCTCGGAAAAGAGTCTGGATAATGCAAGATGAGGCATCAGACAAAGCAATTCTGTAAGGCCATGACGGCAGCATTATGTATTACATATACAGAAGAAGAATATAGAAATACAGATATCCACATACACAAACACAGAGAGAGAGAGAGAGAAAACCCCATTTACTGCACGAACTGCTTCAGCAACAAAAGCAACAATGGCATCGACATCACCTACCCGAAATGCGGTGGTGAATCGAACGCAAAATAAAGGTATCACTAGTCAAGCCCCAAAATTTACGAATAGAACATCCTCTCCTAAACCAATAAAGCTTTACTACACCGAACCTGCGCGAAAAAATGCACAAGTAGAACCTCATGTGCACCAAATCCTAAAGGCGCTGCTCTGCATAATCTAAAACGGAAGTTTCTGAAACACTTTCATAAAACACCATCGCTCGAGGACCCAGCTTCGTCTTTCTCGGTGCCCTTCCCCTTGAGAAGGCGCACGCCGAGGTTGTAGTCGCTGCGAGACTTGGCCTACGGGGATGTTGAGGCTTTTGGGGTTCATGGTTCATGTAGGGTTGAAGGGCGTTTGCTCAGGCCAAAGATTCCCTTCCCATGCCTGAGGACAATTCCGGGATTGAAGGGCTACGCACATTAGGTTCCCTCGCCTAAACTCGACCCTGAACCTCTTACCCCAAACCCTCAAACCTACTTCCCTGAACCCCAACATCCTCAAGCCCGCAGCCCGGAAGCCTGACATATAGTAACTCGAAAAACACTTAATTGTAACCCTTTGAAGACAGAGGAACAATAAACCCTTAACCCGAAACCCGTAAAGCCTAAACCCAATAGCCATAACCCTGAACCCTTTAACCCTGAGCCCTAATACCTAAGCCGCATAAAACCCACAATGACGAAACCTGCCCAACCCTAATGTAGGAACCTGATGAAGACCCCCTGGGCCTATAACCCTAAAATAGTAGCATTCACAAAAGGGACCCTAATAAAGGCCCAAGGCTTCTTAATCAGGTTCCTACATTACCCTTATAGATCCCTTGTAGTACCCTTAGAGATCCCTTATAGTAACCCTTATAGACCCCTTTAAAGGAACCCTAATAAAGGCCCAAGGCTTCTTAATCAGGTTCCTGCATTAATCCCCAGCTTGAGGCCTCGAGCTCCATGAGCTTTTCCTCATCCTCCTTGGGAGGGTTTCCTACTTGTCGGGTATCATGGGGAACTAAAGATTAACCTTTTTCATAATATAAGGATTAAAGAGGGATTATACTACTGCAAAAAGGTTAAAGGTTACCTACTCTACTAGGGTTTTGGGATTGATTTAGGGTTTTAGTGCGAAATACAGTGTTCAGGCTGGAGAGCTTAGCGTTCAGGTCTTAGGCTTTATGGGTCGTAGGTCGTCGGGCTACAGGGTTTATGGAAGGTTTAGGGTTTAAGTTGTAGGCTTTGGGGTTTTTAGGGTTTTTTCAAAGCTCCAACAGCTTCTCGCCGTCCTCCTCGGGAGCTTTCGCCGCCTCGTCGCCTAGCTGCCCGGGCCTCACAAATGGAAATACTTGTCAATCTATAACAGTGACTCATACTGTACAAACCTTGCTTTCTACTATCCATCCAGGTACTTAGGACCCTTTGGCTCTGTCGAGGCTTCGGATCAGAACCTTGAAGAGGGCTTGGGCCAGGCTTGGACTTCATATTGAAAAAACTATCTAAGCTTCGCTATGTCCCATGATCTATACAGCCACTAAAGGACCGGTTGAGGATAGTGGTTTCTGGTTGGACAGGGATGTAGCAATCAAACTAGAAATGGCTTATGGTTTTGTATAGGCGGTGGTTAAGGGTTGAACTTCCGATTGTAGGAATCATGCGTAAACGGTTTTGGGGTTTACCTAGAGTGAGTCATCAATGTACCTGAAAAAAGGATTGTCACTTTCAAAAACAAATAGCATTTCCCTTTTTTGAGTAGCTTGGCTACTCTACCTGGGGATCCAAAAACCTACCGTTTTAGGGGTTCTACCCTACAATTAAGGGGTCATAACCTACTATTCTGTAGGGTTTGGGGTCACAGGTAGGGCTTAGCTTCAGGATCCCCGGCTCTAAGGGCTTAGAGTTTGGATCCAGAGCCTCCATCTGGGTCCGAAAACTAGGGGTACCTTATTCTGGGGTCCTTATAAACAAAAGGATCCTACTATTTAGGGTACTATATTAGGGTCCTCCTAGTGTCGGATTATAAATAAGGATCCTACTATTTAGGGTACTATATTAGGGTCCTCCTATTCTCGGAAACTCCCATATGTTGGCCCGTTTTCTCTAGCCCCCGCGAAGCGCTGAATCCAGGATCCCGAAAAGGGAGGCCAACCATGATTTCAGGAATCTTCCGTGGTTGAAGGAGGTTGTCGTTTCGTTGTCAGGCTGGAAGTTTAAAACTTCAAGGTTTAGGTCGCAGAAGATGTTAACTGGGGAGTGAGACTCGGATGTAGTGGTGTCGAATACGGCTGCAGGGGTCAATGCCCCGCTGAAAAACCGGAACTGGTCCCGCAGTAGGTTCCACTGCAAAAAAAACTTAACAGACGCTGATGAAGTCTCCCTGAGGCCGTAGTGTTTCGGCTTTTAGGCTGAAGTTTTGCGACCGCACTTGCTGACGGCATCTGCAATTCAAACTTATTGCGTCTTGTGGGTCAGGCGGGTCATGTTGGAATGCCGGCGTAAGCGTAGAAAGGTAAAAAGGTAACCAAAGACACGAGGCCCTACACACGAAAACCACTCAGCAAAAAAAATACAACGCGAAGGCTACAGATCCAAAAGAAACCCATAGCCCCGTATAAACTCCTTATCGAACCCATGAAGAAGCCTTCCGGAACCTCAACCCTAAAATCTAAGAAAAGGCCAAACCCTAAACCCACAAACCTGAACTAAACAAACCCTAAACTCCCACCGCTCCGGCCTTTCGGTGGCCGTGGGCGGGTCGAAGAACCACGCACCCGAGGCCCGAAACAGCTTCAAAGTGCTCTCCTTGAGGGGTCTGGAGCTTTGTAGGTTTTGTGCTATTGGGTGATTGGGGTTTAGTCATTTAAGGGTGTTTGATGTATTTTGCGCTTTAGAATTCATAATGCATAAGTCAGAGTTTCGTGCTCTCCTCGGGGGTTTGGAAATGACCGGCGCGCTGCGTGGTTCCAGGACCCATGTACGCTTGCGCGGAGGGGAAAGTTTCTTGTGACAGATTTAGGGATGGTGAACGGTTTAAGGAACCTGTGTTCTGGATCTCTTCGGATTGCTCATGGTTACGGGCAAGATTGATTGTTGTCCCAGCTGCTGAATGCTTCTGCCATCCGAATGCGCGAGCGCCTTGGAGTGGGGCCGGACCGGCAAGATGTCAACAAAAACACTGTCCCAAAAACCCTATGACAATAATCTAAAGAATCTAAAATAGGCATTGCTTCGAGCCACGGCGGCTCGATCAACACTGCCGGGCACGAGGTTTGATGGCTCTCAAGGAAAATCTCTGCGACCGTTTCGTTCGGCAAGGTGCTGATCTTCACTCTCGTGCCCAAGCTGGAACGCTTCCTTTTCAGGCATTTCTTATCATCTGGCTTCTGCTCGAGAAGCTCTTCCCCTTCATTTCCTTCGCCAAGAAGCCTGCAAGCGCTGCCTGCAGCAGTTTTGTCATAAGACTTGTGTTCGCAAGGCTGGCATCCTTTTGTCGCCTGTAAGCTGAAGAGCATATCAGCTTGCACAACCAATGATGACTGCCGACCAAGATGTAGTATGTCTTGTCATTGTGCTCGATCACCAAGCCGAGCCCATGGTCCCTTGTCTTGGTCTGCACCACATATGCCACTTTATCCTCGAGCCTGTTAGATCCAAATCCGAAATCACAAACCCCTAATGGAGCAAGCCAACCCTCCCCAAATCTTTACCCCGGCTCATAGGGGCCCGAAAGAGCACCTCAACGTAAGGATCCTACTTTCACGGTACAAGGGGATCAATAAAGGAGTATTCCAGAAAGCCCTAAATGTCAGATCCTTGTGTTTATGTTTTGCCCAAATCCTCGAAAACAACCCAAACCCTAAACCCCACACCCTAAACCCTGAAAACAATCAACTCAATCCAAACCCTAACCCGGCCTCCAACTGCAGCGCGCGGATAGTATCACAAAGCGCCTGACCGACAGAGGAGGCCGTTGAAAACAACATAGAACATGAGTGTTATACAGTTTTCTGGATTTTATCGGGGCCTGATGGGTCTCGGCTGTCTTTTAGAGCGGAGGTATTCTGACAAGGAATAGGGTAGGGCCCGTATAGGGTTTTCATAGAGTGTCATAGAGGTATCATCAATACGGCTTTCATAAGTTGCAATGGGGTTGGGAGGTAAGTTGTGCGATTGCTCTTCGGGGGAGCACGTTGAAGCCACCACGGACAACCAAACACCCGATAACACCTTTCTCTTTGGATTAAAACTTCTGAAAGCCAAGCACAAGTTGCAAGAAGAGTCACCCAACCCCGACCCCCAAACCCTGTCCCCCGCCCCCAGAAGCTTACTAAAGCCCGAAACAACCCAGATACCCCACTCCTCCGCGTCGCGTGGCTGCGAATCCGGCGTGTCCGGAAGCACCTGACTGCCGGGCCCGAAGTATCGAGGGTTTAGGTCTTGGGGTTGAGCCCGCCGAAACCAAACAATTACAGTACAGAAACAGGAGCGTTGAAGCTCTATACTCCACAACCAAGTCCAAAAGACTGAATCCAACTTGCTAAGGCCACTGAAACTTAAAAATCCTGCAACCCCGCACGAAACCTTTCCACGGCGAAGGAACGGGGAAACTCTTACAACGCAAAACCTACACCATGCGAGACCTAGTACCCGAACATCTTAACTTAAAACGCCCGAAAACCCAAACCCTAACAAGTGACGTGAAGCCCGAAAATGCTGTAATTATGCCAAAGCCCTAAATGCTAAGTCCATACCATAAACCCAACAAGACCGGGCCGTAAGAACTCGAATAACTATCTGAGGATTATACGAGAGCACTAACAAATACTAACTTATTCCGGTCCGGCCTCTACATCTTTTGGGGGATCCTGGCAAACTGGCACCTCAGAGAGTCGTCTCCCTAAGCCCCAAGCCATGAACCTTGAACCCCTAGACCTCTAGCCCGGCACCTCAGACAATCGTTTCCAACTCTTCTTCACAGTTTGCAGGAAGGATCCTTCTAAGCTGGCACGGCTGCTGCCTTCCTCGGGGTTTGAGGGGTTGAGGGTTAGGCATCAGATCTAGTAAGTTAAAGGCTTGAGGTTTAGCAGTTGTATAGGGGTAAGGGTTGAAGGATTTGGAGGGTTAGGGGTCTGAGGTCATGTCTGCAGGGCTCCGGGGTTTAGGGGTTGGGGTTAAGCGGTTTAGGAGATTTGGGTTTGCTAAACTAGCCTACCAACACCTACTTTACACCCAAGCGCCGAAGAACGAGTGAGACAGCGAAAACATTTGGGGTCTTGGCTCTCCCGCAGTTTGTGTGTGCCCAATCGGCTATGGCTGACGGACGGACGGGCAGGGACGGACACGGACGGGCCCGGACGGACGCACACGGACGGGCTCGGACGGACGGACACGGACGGACACGGATGGAGGGACGGAGGACGGAAGGACAGACAGACAGACAGACGGACAGACGGACAGACAGACAGACACCGTAAACTCCAAACACTTCTCAGTCGGGCACCTAGCTGCATCGAATGGCTGCTGTGGCGTCGCCGGAACGTGTCTATGAGAAAACTGAATCCTCTCTTTTCCCTGACTCTTTTCTGCATGTTGTTGCATGGATGCCAAAGTTGCCTGTCGTGTTCTTTGGCTTTTCTCCTGTGCGTGCCACGAGGTCGGTTCAGATCTGCTCAGTCTGCCACTGTACACGAAGGCATCCCAGGGATTGCGTGAGCTGTTCNAAGTTGCCTGTCGTGTTCTTTGGCTTTTCTCCTGTGCGTGCCACGAGGTCGGTTCAGATCTGCTCAGTCTGCCACTGTACACGAAGGCATCCCAGGGATTGCGTGAGCTGTTCCTTCGTGACGAAGTCGAGGTGCACCTCGGGGCTGTCACGTCTAGTAGTGCCTGTGGCGCCGTTGGGTTTGCAGCTGGCCTGGAGCACGTTTTGGATCATGTCCATGACCTTCGCTGGTCGCCACCACTGCTGCATGTGTTGGGATAGCGTGNTGGCGCCGTTGGGTTTGCAGCTGGCCTGGAGCACGTTTTGGATCATGTCCATGACCTTCGCTGGTCGCCACCACTGCTGCATGTGTTGGGATAGCGTGCTCCAGATCATTCGAGTGATCTGGTCGGCCAGCCGAACTGCCTGCAGTGGAGACGCGTTGCGCATGTCTGGTCGGAGCGATCGCTGATCGCTTTTGGGCCTGCTGGCGCAGCGGATGGCAGCGATGCAGCTGCCTTTCTTCGGCAGTCAGCTTGTCGTTTTCTCCGGTACACACGAGTTTCACCTGGCAGCAGCGGTATGATGCGGTCTGAGGTTTGGTTGCTTCAGTTCGTTCTGGCCTCCTGGAAGCTGCGTGCAGGCAGCGCCATGTACTCGCCGAGTAGCACCGTCAGTTGAAGCTCCTGTCGGGATAGGGCAATGCTTCANCGTTCTGGCCTCCTGGAAGCTGCGTGCAGGCAGCGCCATGTACTCGCCGAGTAGCACCGTCAGTTGAAGCTCCTGTCGGGATAGGGCAATGCTTCATGATTGCTTGGAGCATGCAGTACCCACGTGTGTGTGCGCGCATACACAGAGGCACACATGTCTGTGTCCTGGGCGGTGACGCGCGCTCGTGCCATGCCAGGGCCGTGACGAATCAAAGCTGCGTGTCGGGGTCTTTGGCTGGAAGCTGCTGGAGCCGATATACTGCCGGGTTCGAAGGCGGCTCTGCCTAGCTTTCGCTGTGTGGCTGTTGTATGCTTGCTCCTGTGACTTGACAGAACTATGGGCGTGCTGTAGACTTACTGTAGAGGTGGGACCCCGGGTTGTTGTCTCGTAGCCTGCATATACTCACGAGGCAAGCTTTGTCGCGTAGTTCAGCTTCCAGCATGTTGAGATTCGGCATTCCGTAGACGAGGTAGCTCCATCCGTGGATCACTCTGATGTTCCCATTGCTACTTGATCTCGGACCTCGACGCCCTGTGAGCACGTTGCACAAGTTGAGGTTTTGACCTTCGGCTGAAAGGCTTTACTCAACTCCTAGGGAAACCAAGCTTGTTTTTCTCTAGCAGCGCTTTGTATGGGATCGGAGCGAAACTCGCTACTGGGCAGTTGTCTACTCTCGCACGTCCTTTGTGGCTGCGTGAGATCGGCGCTTTTTGACCTGCGAGAACTATATCATGCAAGTTGTTGGCCTGGGCTGGATGTCACGAACACTCTGAGCGACGTGCGGACGGCTCCGTCCTTGTCTAGCTCGTGTCTGGCTTCTGTCGACCAGGCCGCATGACAGTGCTTTCTCTGAGAGCAGGGCTCCGATTCGGAGGAGGACGCTTCCGTAGAGAACCACCTGGACAGCGAAACCGCGAGTGGCCGCACTAGGCATCGGGACAGCTCGTGCACCGGAGCCGAGGTTTCCCGACTGCCCGCCCCGAATCGAAGGGCTATCAAGAATCAAGATTGAGGGCGTAAGTGACAAAGACTTGGCCGAAGCAACTTACGAAACACGCATCAAGCAACCCAAAATGACAAGCCGAACCAGAGTGCTGCAATCAAGACACCACGGTCCTCTGCCGCTGGCCACTCCGTATTTGGGTGGCAACGAGTCCGCAGAGAGCATCACGCCTAACTCCTTCAGACTGAAATCATTTTCTGCAGCACAGCTGTACTTGGAGAAGTTAACCTGATCCACATAACGCTGTGGTTGCTCGAGAAACTTGATGAGATCCTCATGCTGGCTTGGGTAAGCAGCAATAACTAGGTCAGTGAAGCGACGAATGGACACCAAAGATTTTAGGAGCCGAAAGAGTAACAGCTGAGGATGCTGGCAAAACATGTCCTCGTCTCCATCCAAATCTCCTCGCTACTCACGCAGCTGAAGCCCTTGCAAAAAGCAAGCTACCACCGGCCTTTTCGGTGTTCAACAGCCCGTCTCTGCTGAGCACGACAGCATTCATTGGCAAAGCACCTGCCAGAAGCTGTGACAGCGGGCAGGCCCATGCACGGACGCGTCACACAAGCCTCCAGCCTGCACTCCTTCCCCGAAGCAAATTCAATTTCAACCGCACCTGTGTAAGTAGCTGGCGCGCGCACAGCCTCCAGCACGCAGACATCCCGAGGACAGTGGTTCGGATACCGCCACACCTGACATTGAGATCTATAACGCCGCCGGCGACAATGCTATGGAACAACCCACAGCATGTATTTACGCGAGAAACCAAAAAAATAAAGCCCTGAACATAACCAAATGGCCAGCCCACAGCCACCTTGCCTTCGACAAACGATGTGCCCTGCAAGATGACGCACGGGTTCGGCTTGAGAAAGAAGTCTTCAGCACAGAGCGCGAAGACGGTGCCAGACTTGCTGCCCCTGCCAAGTCCACGATAAAAGCAAAAACAAATTTATGTTAGGCCTGCTCAGCAAACTCTGGGAGCCCCGCCGCTCAAATCGCGGTTGGTCATGCCAAAGGTCCGCCATGCCCAGGAGCCGGGAGACGCGAGCTTCAACCGAAGCTCGCGTTCCATTGCGAAGGTCATACAGGGCCACCGTCACGACGAGGTCTGTGACGGAGCTTTCATGCAGGTCGGAGGGGTCCAGAGCGAGCGTGATGCGGCCAAAACCCCTAACCAACCAAAAAACAAGTTCCGATATTCTTACGGGGCTTAGCAGCTTAGCATCCTTACAGCTTCGGATCAGGAGGGAGTCGATCTAGGGTAATCAGGAGAACACCTCGGCCTTTAGAATGTTAAGTGGTTGCCGTTTCGGGCTTAAGGTTCAGAGTTTGCGCGCCGTCGGGGTGTGGGTTCCGTGTTTAAGGTGCTGCAATGCGCTTGCTGTGCACATCCGTTCAATCGACGGTCTCGGTTTCAGTTTTGTGTGTCGAACTTTATAGCTCTGATCCGGCATGTCTCGCTGACATGGGATTGTCACCGAAAGAACACCCGGCAAACTACAAGCACAGAAGCTGTCCAAGCTACATGTGGCTCTCATGCTTACCAGGTACCACATGACATGGCCTTCGGGCATTGCGCCTAATTAAGGTGTACTTCTCGTGGCAAGGTTTAAAGTTTCATTGGCTTACAGGTTCGGGGCCATGGTTTCGATGCAAATGAGCACAAAACCCTCTGCACGCTCAGCGCTGTCGAACCGTGAAAACCAATATTTCCAATCGCCACTGCACCCTAAACCGGCCGCAATATCCAATATCGGGGCACAATAGTTGGGATAGGGTTTGGGGGCTATCTCATATATAATAATTCGTATAATTCCAAACAAAAGAACCCTAAAAATACATCATTTTATAATTATTCAGGCGTGCCTGGACCCCCCAGGTACCCTTCAATATACCACGATTAAGGGCCTTAGGGACTCTGTCAAAGGGCCCTTGGCAGGTCCTGGTGTATGTTACTCCTGAAATATCCCAAACCAGGTCTCCTCATCCTGCTTTGCGTCGTCGATGCACGTGCCCAGGCCTTCTCGGCTTCAGTGTACACGAAACTCTGGATTAGGCACGATAATATGGGGTGCAGGGTTTTAGGGAGTTTAGGGTTTATGAAATTTATTCATCAGGGATGTACTTGCGGAGATTCGGGCTTCAGGCATCTGGAGGCGAGTGTTCTTCTTCTGGCTTATTTCTCGCGTAGTCGGCTTGGTGCTTCCTTCATCCTGGCTTCGGGTGAAGGCAGACTTGGGAAAATGTCGATCCCTGATAAGTGAAGATCCTTTCGTTCAGCACCTTACCAAAAGGATATACACAACCAAAATACTAAGACTAGAAGTTTTAAGGCAGGATATTGAGGGGTGTTAACTTTGTTAACCTCTACACAACCCTGGATAAGCTTAACACTTCAAACACTTTAAGACATGGACCCACAAAACACCTGGAACACCACACCTGAAGAAACACACCATGAAACAAAAAACCTGGAAGCCCTATAAAGCGCTTGTGGAAAAACACTTTGAAACCCTGCAAAGCCCAGCATGAAGCCCGATTGAATACAACCCCTATGGAGCCCTTCTGAAACCCTTTTACCCTAAACCCTGGCCCCTGTGAACACCCCTAAACCCTAAACCCCAAACCCTGGCCCCTAAACCCTAAACCCTAAACCCCAAACCCTGGCCCCTAAACCCTAAACCCCAAACCCTGGCCCCTAAACCCAAAACCCGTAAAACCCTAAAGCCAAGAAGCTCCAGCTCTTCGATGCGGTTTGCGCCGCTTGGCACTGCCTCCGATGGGTGCCCTCCTCCTGGGCTTAGGGGCAACAGGGTTTCTGGTTTAGGGATGGGCCTTCAAGAGATTCTAGGGGGCTTTTTTGTTTGCTTAGCGTCTTTGGGTTGAGGATTCGATATTAATAAAGGCCTTGCGTAGATGATAAGACGGGATTGGGGGATGTTATACTTCACAAACTACGCCACCGAAGAGAAGAACATGAGTAGACTACTCCGGCTCTATGTGCCGCCCCAAGTCTAATGTGATTTCTGGACCCAGGGATGACTGATACAAGGCTAAGGGCTGTAAGACTTGGAATCGGGTTTGGGGTATACGGGAATAGAAACTGTATCCAGGGACCATGAAGGTATAGCATTACAAGCTGTTCTTCAGACCCGTATACTATCTGCACTTCACAGGTGATGCTCGAACTCTGAACCACAAACGGCTCAGGGTTTGGGGTAAACCCTACACTGCAAACTGTAATGGCAATCGTACAACAAGCATTGCAGCTCTAACTCAACCAGAAGCCCGTCATCCCGGAATCCAGACACCTTATACGACGGGGTATTCTCACATCTGTTCCCAGTTGTTGGGGTTGGCGAGAAGTTGGGGGTTCATTGTGCCGGTGGGATGTACAAATGCGATGGAAACCCTAAACCTTAAACCCTAAACCCTCCCTAAACCCTGTACTGTCGAGAAATTTGAGGCACCTAGTGAAACCCAGCGTAGCTGATAGAAACCCTAAGCACGACAACCGTAACCCCCAGCCATCATCCCTGACTATGTATCCCCACTCTTCCTTGATAGGCAAAAAAATAAGAGGGGTACACATATGAACACCCTTAAAGAAGAAGGGCTTTGCTAATCAGGGCTATGTATCAACACTGAGATGACCCCAACCATGACCTCTAATGAAGCCCTACACCCTAAAGCCCAAGTCCTGCGAATGGATTCGAGACATCCGCTCTCCAAACTCACGGAAAAAGGCATTGTCAACAGGATATCCAGCGCGGATAGCCTGACGGATTATTACCCAAGGGCTCCAAGTATACAAATAGCACCTACTTTGGGGCTTAAAGTCTGTATATAGTACCTACTTTGGGCTGTTTGGAGCCCCAGGGTTAGGGTCAGGGTCACATTGCCCTATGCTGTAGAAGCCCTCAACGGTACATAACTCGGAGTATGTATCCAACGACTCTATCAACCTCTGCCCCTAGACCCTTAAGTTAAGGGCATGAGGATAATGATGTTCCAACTTTCTGGCTTCTACTATAGATGGTACTTCAATTACTGGGTTGTCCATATTACATCCTACACGTTGCATAAGGCTGAAGGAACAGAATGTCACAGTTAGTGGCTTGGATAACTGGCCTTCTAGGGATTCTAGGGTGAGCTAGGACAAACTTTGCATTCCAAACGACTTGCTCGGCAAGCGCATGGGCTGCAACTTCGTGTGGGGTTTCCAATGCTGTCTGAAACTCTGCATGCTCAGTCTTCCCAGAACTTATAGCCACCTGAATAGGGATTCTGGTAGCATGAGGGTCCAGGGTTTGGGCTTTAGGGGCCTTTAGGGTTCGACATGTATTGAGCTGGGGGTCATAAAAGCTCTAGACATTGGGGTTTTTAACCCTGCTGCGACAGACCCTCATCACTCCCTAGACCCATCGCGACTTCGAAGTTGAGGTGCATAGGCAAACATCAAGGACCATACGCATAGTCCTAAACTTATTATATGGGCTACTGTCTAAATGATTTTGCCTGAACGTGGCCGAAATGGTGCGTACCTTCGGGCCCTGCCTCGTTTGGAAGAGAAAAGTTTTGGTTGGCTCAGCCGTACTGTCAACATATGAAAAGTGATAAAGCATGGGAAAAGTGAACTAGCGCAGACAAATATGGGAGTCTTCTGCAGCACCGAATTTATGAAAGGTCTAGACAGGNGACAGGAACATATGAGGAGAGTTGGAATATGCCCCGAGTTATGAAGGCAGTAACGTGGCATCCACGGCACGGAGCTACTGTGCTCTTCGGCTGAAACATTGAGGCATTCTGTTTCGATTGTATCAGTGGCGATTGTATCAGCATAGCTGTTGCAAACAAAGACAAAGACCAATCATGGTTTAACTTTGTGGGCCGGGCACGTCCACGACATCATGCTGCCATCTTGTCACTCGGATTCTTTGCGCAGTGTTTTTATGGGCGTACACAAGTTAGAAACCTTGCAGTCGTCAGACTCATGCAGCTAAGTGATGAACCGAGCCACTGTGGACTCTTAGGTCAAAGTCATGTTCTTCAACAACCATGAGGTGATGGAAGCCTGGGACTGCAAAGACATCCGAGGAGCCCAGGTTTCTTTCACCATTTTCACCGCTTGAAAATTTTGAGGGCGGAAACAGGTCGTCTCGGGTAGTTCTCTGGCATCTGTGCCGGCTTGAAGATCCGCTTAGTAGGCTATGTCTTTCCGACCCACTGGATTCTGGACTGGCAAATACAAGACCTTGCAACATTCAAAGCGTTAGCTTCGGAAATTGTGGTACCACTGCTAAGCCTCCCCGGTTTCGCTGTAGTCTTCTGATACAGGACTGGGCAACTAGTGGTAAGCGACAAAGTTGGCAATATTTCACTAGCGCCGAACTAGCGCGCAGCTAGCNCGCTGTAGTCTTCTGATACAGGACTGGGCAACTAGTGGTAAGCGACAAAGTTGGCAATATTTCACTAGCGCCGAACTAGCGCGCAGCTAGCGCCAAATGCTACCTACAAAACATGAAATTTTCAGTTTAACACTGCAATCGCACAACGCTGCTCCAAAGGTTTGCAAACCAAAATACGGTTTAAGACCTTTGTGGTTACGAAACGTCGTCGGGAATACAGGCCAGAATCCAGTTTGCGGCTACGGCCTTCNACTGCAATCGCACAACGCTGCTCCAAAGGTTTGCAAACCAAAATACGGTTTAAGACCTTTGTGGTTACGAAACGTCGTCGGGAATACAGGCCAGAATCCAGTTTGCGGCTACGGCCTTCGAGGTCGGCAAGACATAGCCCACTAAGCGGATCTTCAAGCCAATACTTCCCGCAGGGCAGATGCCAGAGAACTACCTCAGACAACCTGTTTCTGCCCTCAAAACTTTCAAGCGGTGAAAGAAACCTGGGCTCCTCGGATGTCTTTGCACTCCCAGGCTTCCAGGACCTCGAGGTTGTTGAAGAACATGACCTAAGGGTCCACAAGTGGCTCGGTCCATCACTTAGTTGCATGAGTCTGACGACTGCAAGGCTTCTAATTTGTGCATGCCTATAAATCCGAGTGACAAGATGGCAGCGTGATGTCGTGGACTTGTCCGGCCCCACAATGTTAAACCATCATCATCATTGGTCTTTGTTTGCAACACCAACCGACGGGATAGGGGGTAGCTACGCTGATGCAATCGACACTGATACAACCGAAACAGAATGCCTCAATGTTTCAACCGAAGAACCCAGTAGCAGATATGAACTCCGTGCCGTGGATGCCACGTTGCTGCCTTGGCAGCTCCGCAATTGCAGATACGACAGAATGTCGGCACTGCCAACTCGAGCCCGCACGAGCCTGATATCACATCCNAGCAGATATGAACTCCGTGCCGTGGATGCCACGTTGCTGCCTTGGCAGCTCCGCAATTGCAGATACGACAGAATGTCGGCACTGCCAACTCGAGCCCGCACGAGCCTGATATCACATCCACCAAATGACAAAGCACTCCAACATACACACACACACATATATATATACATACACATATATATATGCCTTTAATATTTATTTATTTATACAAATCCGTACACTCTATGAGGATATACCTTGTTGCTCTAGCGCCAAACTATGGCTAATCTAGCGCCAACATGGGGATTATCTAGCCCTAGTTCGGGCCCCGCCTCATTCCGAAGAGTAAAAAACACGTTCCAAAGATCATTATGGCCACCCTACTTTCCTCTCTTCAACCGCGCTTAAAGGCAACCTCCCATATGATTTAATCAAGACTGCCATCATTGTGATGTGATTCATATGATCATGAAACGTGGCTCTTATCTACAAGGGCTTCGGCATGTGTATATATATATATATATTCATTTATTTATATTGCTATTGTGGCCACGCGGCTGGCCTTGGGATATTCCGGATGTTTGACATCGTCAGTGGTGTCAAGCTTGTTCTCACCATGTTAGTTGCTACCGAAATAAACAACACAAGAATGACCCAGGCTCCAAGCTGCAATTGCCAAACTCAAGCACACCATCACGAATCAACTCGACTCAAGAAACTGCACCCAAATCTCCTCTGCTTTACCCTCTATCACACACACTAAATCTGCTTCCGGAGGTCCCTCAGAACTTCTGCAACTTCGTCGATGCGCCTCGGATGGACTCCCAAATCATAGACATTACACTGATTCGGAGTCGGCCCTACATCAGCTTTCCTCTGAGTAAAGTGCAACTTCAATGCTTCAAGGTGCTGCCTTCTTGACAACATGCAGTGCTGGCGACTAGCCGCTCGCCAGAAGTCATTTTGTCTCGGGAATTACTCATGACTCTTCGGCTTGTTTGCTGCATGTCCGCCAAACTGACGCTAACCACTTCAAGTTCCAGCTTGCAAGTCAGAGCTCGAAGCCTCAACACCTCTTAACTTTCCATTCGCAGCATATCCTTGAATTCGATTGTGATGGGGGCATGCGGGTTTGATCTCTGAACCTTTTTTCGCGAAGGCTCCACAAGCTCCCGAGATTTCACGACTCTTTGCCCAGTCGCTTGTGCGGGGCGTGGTCGGTAAAAACAGCCAGCGCATCAGTGTACCTCGCACCCCCCGCCCCCCTCAAAAAAAAAACACAGCAACCTAACCTCAAGCTGTGTAGCTCAGTCCTGCGTTTGAGACTGTCGAGACATGCTGTTGGATTTGAAGACTTTGTGCGCTTCGAGACCAGTGAAATGGTTATCTGACGGATTCAGGATGATTCAGAAAGCACCGACTTGGGCACGGCTTTGGTACACCGCGCTCCCCCGTGCCGCCCCGGATGGAGGCGATGAACTGCGCTGCCTATGTGGGAAAATTGTGCAAGTATCGATTCAGCGTCAAGTCTTGCTGTTTGAGTCCGCCAGGGCAACTCTGCAGCCCGTTCGGTGACATATCGAGGTGTGCACTGATGTTTCCTTTCAACCAACCGCGCCTTGACGTACAGCCCACGATGTTGGTTGGCTACCTGGCAAGCTGAGTTGGAAAGGTTACATCCACTGGGGATGCACTCCCGCACCCTACACCCCAAATGGAAACACTGCAGAATTCATCCTAACAGTTGGACCCATTGCAACTCCTACGAAACCCGAATCCTGGAACTGCCTGCCTTCACACAGCGCTCTGCGCCCCGTTTGTGGCACTCCTGCACAGGCAAACGGCAACGGAACTCCCGGAAAGGTACCCACTTTTGTGATCTAGACTCTGGCAGGATCTAAGATCTACCGATCTACCTATGCCAGCCCTTGTAGCCTTGCTCCTTCACTTCACTTCCTCTCAGTTCCTGCTCCGTTCCAACTCTATCTTTGACATGTGTTGTCGGATGAAACGATAGTCTTGATACCGCTAGAGACGAGTGTCGTTTTGCTTGAGAGCCCGGAGCTGAAGTAGCCGTTTGGGGGTTCAGGATATCAGGGCAGGGGTCGTTATACTCAGGATCCCATTTTTGAGGACAGGTGGGCACCACAATCCACTCACCGATCACATGCAGAACCGAAGAGCAAAAACCACGGCTGCTTGCAGTGTATTTACACTGCTTTTCCTGTCCAGAACCTGAATCCAAAGCGGAAAACACAGAACACAATAGCTTGCCCCCGACATCCAAAAAAAGGGAAGCACTCAAACCCCTAAACGAAACCAGAGCGACCACGGGCAAAAGGCAGCCCGCCTGCAGCGCAGCATTGTACCTGGGGCCGTGGCTCTTGGGTGCCGGAAGCGCTTGGCGTTTAGATTTTGGTATGAAAGTCGTGCAAAATCCCTTATGGCGCTCGAAATCTGCAATGGCTTGCGAAAGCTCGCCCTATTTCGGGAGCACTCAGGCGTGTCCTCCTCCATGTTGGAGAGGCTGCTGACGTAGTCCTGCTGGCTCCGATGCACTTCTCCCATGACGGAACCCGACAGCCGAGCCCAGCTTCGTTAGGTTCCGGGCTCGGGGTAAGCTTTGTAAGCTGTTGGGCATTGGGTGTAACGTCCAGGTTCAGAGTGGGGCTTATGGCTTGTAGACGGTGCCTGCCTGCTTCTGCTCGTTGAATTGCATCATCGTCACCTCGTGTGCAGGGGTTATGCAAGAATCAGGTTCGAACCACACCAGGAACCAAAACAGACATGGTAACCAGATACCTTGTCCAGCAAAGAAGAACTGACTGAGCGAAGTGCGATACAGTATATGGTAAGTTATGAACAAGCATGCATGCATGCATGCATGACTGCATGACCGCATGCATGTGAGAATGTCTTTAGGAAAGCAGGTATTTATGAATGTATGCACATAGAGACGGAAAGCAGAAAGGAGGGAGAGACCGACAGGAGATGGCGACTACCCTGCATGCTCTACATGCCGTTGCAAGTAGTCTGAGGACAGCGCCATGCTTCGGGACATGCCCATCATCATGTCCTGCGGCTGCTGGGCTGGCATCGGGGATCGAAGTCTCTGACGCAACACCACATCCCAAGCCCGAAACTCGGACCCAGAGAACCCGCGATAAACACGTCCCCGTACAATCCCGAAACAACTATAGACTACAATGACTACAATGACTAGAATCTACTCCCGAACCCTGTGCTAATCGCTTGAGCCCCCCTCGGCTGGAGCTCCGGAGCAGGCATCACGGCTTCGTCGGTGCTTCCCACGCGACGGCGCTTGGCCTCCTCGGAGGGACAATGAAGGCAAGAGCAGATGTCTTGCTGTTGCTGCGATCGCGCGCTGCTGCCGCCGAAGCCGCAAGTTGCTGCTCTTGTGCTGTTGCTGCTGTTGCTGCCGGTGTTCCTGATGCTATTGCGGAGTGAAACGATGACACGACCACGACAACAGCGGCGGCGTGGTCGATGGTGGTCATACATGATGATTTTAATGGTGTTGGTGATGAAAGTGATGTTGGTGGTGCTGGTGCTGGTGCTGGTGCTGGTGCTGGTGCTGGTGCTGGTGCTGGTGCTGGTGCTGGTGCTGGTGNTGATGGTGGTGATGGTGGTGATGGTGGTGATGGTGGTGATGGTGGTGATGGTGGTGATGGTGGTGATGGTGGTGATGGTGGTGATGGTGATGGTGGTGATGGTAGTGATGGTGGCGATGGTGGTGATGGTGATGATGGCGGTGAGGTGATGACGACTGCTTCTGTTATGATGTCCATACCCCCAAATCAGGTCAAGTAACCCAAAATGAATAAGCAGAGAGCCAGAGGGGAATTGCAAGACTGGACAAGCACCAGAACGCCAAGCAGAATTGCACGAGCAGCCACGAGCAAGAATGGACAAGCACACAATGCTCAAGCAGGAACGCAAAAGCAGAAATGTACGAACACCAGAATGCATAGTTTAAAGGCAGCATGTTCATGCTAATCTTACTGTCTTGCTTGCGCAACCTGAACTTCCACCGTCCGCCGAGCGCCCGGCTGCACTCTCCATGATGGAAAATAGACGGCACGACGAAAAGTCCGTAGCCGGCCCCCCTCCGCCCTCAACTCGAAAGGCAAGGCCGGAAACAAGCGCCTTGTGAAGCAGCTGACTTCTGATACTCTGTGAAGAAACCTGATGAAGGGCCCGGGGACCAGCTTCTCAACTTTCCATGTTCTGCTTCGGCCCTGGCCCCTTCATGTTGGGCCTTCGAAAGCATCTACCTCATGGGGGTTGCCATGTGCCAGGGAAGGGTGTGGAGGCTTCGGTGCTTCGGCCCACCCCCCAAAACCCCCACTTGAGCCATGAAGCCCCGGATCGGTGCGACATCGAACATCGAGGTTTTGGAACCACGACCGCAAGGCTTGGGGCTCCAGGGTCTCGATGTATGGAGACCGAGACAAGCAAGACTGCAGGGCCTTCAGGTTCACCTGCAAGCTAGACTGGAGTCCCAAAGCCCACCTTGCTGTTGATCTTCTTGGTGCAAAAGCTGACTCCCAAGGTAAGTAAGCCAGTTTAAGCTCAGTTGCAGAATGGTTCTGGAATCCGCATGTGACCCCATCGGCCCGAGCCTTTTTCCGCTCAGTCGAGGCACCTGCTCCGGGCTGCTGCTGTCAGAACCCATGAGGCTTGGGGCCTCCAGCCTGGAATCGCGGGTGTCGGTCTCCCGGATTTGGCAGAACATCGCGACATTTCGCAGGCCCTTTAATTTCTTGATTTCTCCTGCATCTTACAAGCCTCGGACTCGGGATCCCGTCAAGATCCTGTGGGGAAGCGGCGTCCCCTCTTTACGGCTTCGTCGGAACGGACGAGGTTTCCGAGACGGCCCGCACGGGTAGGCCGCCCCTGACCTCGGAACTGTCCAGCTGGCGAGGCTTGGGATGAAGCTTTCAGGGGTTAGAACCAAGAAAGGTCGAGACAGGACGGGAATTGCACCGAACCCCAGCTGCGAAAGCCAGAAGTGTCTGTGCATCGAGCGCTCAGGCGCGGGCATGGGCTTTTTGGCCTCCGGGACCTCCCCTGTCGACTCTGGCTCCTGTAGGTAAAGTGCTTGCAAACTGGGCGCGCGGCGGTTCGGAAGCAGATTCGCGAGCGCGGCTTGCAAACTGGGCGCACGCGGCTTCGGAAGCAGTTCGCAAGCGCGCGGACGGCGGTTCGGAAGCATCATGCCCAGAAATGTATTTGGTCTTGCTGGCTGCGCCGAAGGTATCACTAAAGTTCCGTTACAACGACCCAGCAAAGGACAGCTGAGCTTGCACCGCAGCTGCAGGCGCTACAAGGAAGTCGTCCTTGACCGCCTACTTGGAGGCCGACGGCCAGTTAATTTTCGGGCTTCAAACAGGGCCAACAGAGTACCAAGTACGCATTCGCCATGAGCCAATTTGCAAATAAAATGATGGTCAGCTGGCTGCATCGCTATTTGTTGGCCCTGAGGTGTCCTCATATTACAGACCACAACTACGCCTGTGTTGAATTGCTGAGGGCGCCGCTCGGACCGAAATAAGCACCCGCAGCATTGAGAGCTACATCCGCAATATCTGATGGTGTACCTATGCTGCAATACAGAAATATGCGACTATAATGTTGGCAAGTGTTGAGGCCCCTACACTTCTTTGATTGAGCTGCTCGTTTCAATATGCCTTCTGCACGCTGACACGTGCAGCGAAGGTTCGGCTGGGATTGTATCTTCATGTCCTTCATCGTGTGCTCTCGCAAGTTGGGCCGATGGAAAAGGATTTTGACCGACAGGGACACTCACTGCTGCTGAAGCTTGGTAAGTGAGCACCGGCTCAGTCTGTAGTGGCTGATTCACATCACCACCTTCGCCACGGTCTGGGTTCCAGCTGGAGCAAATGTACACGGGCGAGCTGTTGCTCCTTTGCGCATCCTCCCAATGTCACACTCGAAGCTTGACCTTCCTACCTCCATGTGCGGCCTGCGGAAAACTTCGAAACCTTCACTGTCAAGTTCTTGGGGTTCACAAACACCAAGCGTTCACGAAGTTAACTTCCAGTCTCAAAAGCTGACCAAGTAGTTGGGCTGCACACACTCGCAAAAGCGGGCAAAGCAAAGCGCTGCACACTCGGACTCCTTTTTCACTCCGCCTTGAGCCAAGACAGTTCGCGAACGGTTCACAACACTCTCGGTCAAGCTGGAAGCTTTCTCTACTGCTTGACTGTCACAAAAGACTGAGGCTGCGAAGCAAGCTGNGGTCAAGCTGGAAGCTTTCTCTACTGCTTGACTGTCACAAAAGACTGAGGCTGCGAAGCAAGCTGAGCTCGAAACTCAAACCAACGAACTTCAAGGCTTCTTCTGAGGACCCGGCACATTTAAAACGTGCTGGTCTCCAAGCTCCACACTTCGGAGCATGCTCTCACTTCACGAAAACCATGAAACTAATTCATGAAAACTCAAATCATGCAACATGCGCTTGAAACACTTTCTCCTGCNATGAAACTAATTCATGAAAACTCAAATCATGCAACATGCGCTTGAAACACTTTCTCCTGCTGCGATTGCTTTGGTGTCAACTCTGGTGCAAAACAAAACAAGCAAAAACTACAGTTAGGTGGCAAGCGAACTCCACACAACCATGCTCAACCACGGTGTCGAAATCCTTTACCCCCTCTTGGAGTTTGCTTGGGCATAGCCGACGATGATCCCGTAAGTCGATTGATGCAATTGATGCANTGTCGAAATCCTTTACCCCCTCTTGGAGTTTGCTTGGGCATAGCCGACGATGATCCCGTAAGTCGATTGATGCAATTGATGCACACTCTGTACGTCTTCAAGCGGGCGTTGCGGCCCGGACAACCAGGGTAGAGGTGCAAAGTGCAAAGACTTCCCAGCTGAGGAGACGTAAAACTTACTGTCAACGTTCAAAGTGGTAGAAGGCGGTGTAGTGCTGTAGGCAGCTCGTCTTCCGACTCAGTGTCTTCAAGAACCACTGACGAGTGTGGGGCGGCTGTCCGTCTCGGAACAACCAAGCACCAAGTGACCAACCAAGTAACGTAGCTCGAAACCGCAGCGGAGGCTGCCATCACGGCAACAAGAAGCCAATGGAGCTCGTCCATTGGAGAAGNAGCTCGAAACCGCAGCGGAGGCTGCCATCACGGCAACAAGAAGCCAATGGAGCTCGTCCATTGGAGAAGCGCAAAAGGTAAGAAAAACTCGGCCAAAACCTTTCGAGAGGCAGTGGCTGCGGGTCTGCGGCGTAAGACTGAAAAGCCAAGCTGAGGCTCTGGCAGGTTTGGGCTCACTTTAAAGAACGTAAGACCTTGCGGCACATGTCCAACGGGTAGTGCCGCGTCTCACGCAAGTCAAAGGACTCAGAATGCACATGGTCCTCGGTACAGCGGATGGTGTCGAGACTCGAGGCAAGCGGCTTGTAGTCATAGTCACAATCAACACGCCAACGCTTTCGGATGGGATTCCCATCCTTTCCAACCATGCCAACGGCACAACCGTCAACCGAGCTGGTGAACACTTCACGCGGGCGACTGCCGAGGGTCTTCACGACGTCTTTCCAGTTCCAGTACTGGCAAGTCTTCGGCCACTCAACAGCAAAGAACGGCTGCAACTCAAGCGCGACATGCTCAACAGGTGAGATGAGGACTCCAAGGTTCTTCCAGAGCTTCCGTTGGATGCCCCAGAGCTTTCTGATCCTCGCCTCGTGGCCTGGACGCCCTCAGTGGAGGTTCTGATAGAGGCAACCACCAGTGCAGGGGGTTGAACTCCACACAAGCACGCGGACACCACCCTCAACCATGCAAGTTCTTGAAGGCCGCCTCGGCAGCAACCTTCAACGACCCAACGGTTCTTCTCAAGGTTCACCTCGTCAAACTGGCGACTGAATCGCTCAAGCACGGACACAGCCAAAACTCTCCCAAGCATGCTGCACAGCACGATCTGATCAAAATCAAGGTCCTGCACCAACAGAGACTGACGCGGCAAGTACTCGANGGCGACTGAATCGCTCAAGCACGGACACAGCCAAAACTCTCCCAAGCATGCTGCACAGCACGATCTGATCAAAATCAAGGTCCTGCACCAACAGAGACTGACGCGGCAAGTACTCGACTGTCCCAAGTCTCTCGTGGTGAATCTGCGGCTTTGCCAAAGCCTTTGTGAAAATGTCAGCTGGGTTCTCAGCTCCTCGAACCCAAGTCAAGGTAATGAGCTTGTCGTGAATGGCCACCTGGGTCCAGCAAACACGCAAATCAACATGCCTAACACGACGAAGCAAGCCATGCATGGATCCTATGTTGATGGCAGCTTGTGAGTCTGAGTAAGCGGCAGGTGGAACATTGCTGGTCCAATACGGGCCATAGATATGCTGCACAAAAGCAACAACTCCTACAGCCTCCTTCGCACCTTCTGTGATTGCGATCAACTCTGCTTCGGCTGAGCTCATTGCCACCGACGACTGCTGACGGGTGAAGGCTTTGATGGGGAAGCGATCGANACAACTCCTACAGCCTCCTTCGCACCTTCTGTGATTGCGATCAACTCTGCTTCGGCTGAGCTCATTGCCACCGACGACTGCTGACGGGTGAAGGCTTTGATGGGGAAGCGATCGACGAGGATAACGCATCCCGACAGGGACTTCCGGTCGTTATTACGTTCCGGGGCCCAGTTCGAATCGGCGTACGCTTCAACCCGACCAACACACTCCTCTGCACCCATCAACTGCTTCATGTGGTCAACCGACATCAAGTATCGGAGAAAAGCACGCAAGCAGGTCTCATGCACAACAAGAGGTGTCGACTGGCCTCTGCTCAACACGCTGATGAAGTACGTGAGGTCAATCCTAGTTTGACCTCCCCAGCTGATCTTGCCGACCGCCGAGCGGTACCTGGAAGCTGCCTCAGCTGACAGAGGCTTCTGGCACTCAGGTTTGTCAAGGGCATCGTCGAGGATCTTCCGAAGGTCAGGCGGCGTAGGTGTGGCCTTCTTGATTCCACACGCCTCGTACACTGCACTGAAGTACCCCTCTGGGAGGCCAAGCAGCAGGCCGTACTCAACCTTCTGGATCATTCTTCCTAGGAAATCAACCTTCTTGTCCTTCGACAAGATGCCCGTCACCTTGATCTTAACGGAACGCCCCAGGCGCTCGATCAGATTCAGTGCGGCGTCGCGTTCCTTGCATGCGATCATCAGGTCATCTACATAAGCAAGAAGAAGCATCCACACNGCGGCGTCGCGTTCCTTGCATGCGATCATCAGGTCATCTACATAAGCAAGAAGAAGCATCCACACTTTCTTTCCCTTGAACTCGTACTCTCCTGAGAAAACACTCTTTTCCGTGTCAGAAGAGGCGTGAAGCCCCATCTCTTTCACAAGTTCGCTCACGTGCTTGTACCACGCCAAGGACGCAGATCGCAACCCGTAGAGCGCCTTGCGCAACTTCAGAGACGAGGAAGGAGCGGAATGCCTCATTGGACGAGGTTGGGCTCGAGATCCCCAGCTCAGCGGCCGTGGGGCTCCCACTTGCGTAATCTCTAGCAACAACCCTCGCCCTCACAATCTCTTCCTTGGTCTCTCCGTCCTTCTTTTCTACGGCGACCCATCTTGTGGAAAGGACCTTTATACCGTGTTCACGGCAATACTCATCTGCTTCTCGCTTTGTCATCATGAGTTCTCTTGGGGTCGAGCGTTTTGTTCGTGGTGTCGTCTCTCACAAAGCTGGGCCTCTGGAGGTAGATGATGCGATCACGCATCTTCAGCTCTGTCCAGCCATCATCTTCAATGCTCGAAAACACGCTCANGGTGTCGTCTCTCACAAAGCTGGGCCTCTGGAGGTAGATGATGCGATCACGCATCTTCAGCTCTGTCCAGCCATCATCTTCAATGCTCGAAAACACGCTCACCCTACACTGGACTCCAATGGCAAAGTCTTCAGCAAAGAAGGCACAGCTTCCAAGGAATCGTAGGACAGCACCGACCAACAAGCATCAACATCCATGGGGACATCACCAATCCCTCCTGCTCCACGCGGGTCGTTGTTCTCTGGCTCTTCTGTATCACCGTCTCCCTGTTCACCTTGTGGCAGGCAATCTTCAACAGCAGGCAACCAAGAGTCACCAACCTCAACCTCATCGTAATCATCGGGAAGCTCAACATCGACAACGGGATCATCATCATCGATCCCGACGGGTTCGGGAACGCCGTCATCGGCAACTTCACCTCCTTGTCTGGCTGGCGGCTCTGGGCTTCCTTCCTTCATCTCCTCAACCCATGCACGATAACGTCGTCGACAAGTAACTGAGTGCTTCACACCATGAAACAACCCACGCTCACAAGCTCGACAACGACACGTTCGACCATGCTCAAGCAACATCCTCTGTCAAGCTCAACGGCAACACGGTCATCTCATCATCAACATGCTCAACATCGGGCAACTTGGGCAACCGGTGCACCATGCTACCAACTCTCTTTGCAAGCATGCCAAGCAAC
>BGNK01003943.1:0-12546 GCA_003297005.1 Symbiodinium sp. clade A Y106
CCCCCCCAACCCTTCACGATTTGGAGCGGCTCCCAAATGGACTGGACTCCACAGATCGAAATATCAATGACGGGCCCTTCGGCCCAGAATGTACCCCAACGTGATTCGAGGCCAAAGATCGACAAATCAATGACAGGGCCCTTCGGCCCAGAACGTACCCCAACGCATACCTCAAATTTTGTTTGGACGGACAAGCATTGAGGCCTCCAATCCGTCAAACGCTTGAACATATTTCCAAGGAGACGGGGAACACCTCCACAGATCGAAATATTAATATCAATGACAAGGCCCTTCGGCCCAGAATGCACCCCAGCGCAAACCTTAAATTTTGCTTGGACAAGGATTGGGACCCCCAATCCATCACGACTTCAAGGGAGTTCCACAAATCCAAATATCAGTGACAAGGTGTTGGGGAACCTGTAACCTGCTAATTATTTGCCACATGCATGTCCGTGAAATCCACTTTGATTGAAGGTATTGGCTTGGATTTTGGTTGGCTCCGGTTTGGCTCGCTGTTAGTTGTGTATGGGTGGTCTTGGGGCGGGCATGTCTTTACACTACAGCGTGCTAATCAGCGCGCGATCTGTGGAGCACCCTAAACCCTAAACCCTAAACGCTAAACCCTAAACCCTAAACTAAACCCTAAACCCCTAAACCCCTAAACCCCTAAACCCCTAAACCCCTAAACCCCTAAACCCCTAAACCCCTAAACACCTAAACCCCTAAACCCCTACACCCCTAAACCCCTAAACCCCTTAACCCTAAACCCTAAACCCTAGGCTTTTGAACTAATGGCGCGGGGCTGTTGGTTCAATGAGGTTCTGCATGCAGGATGCTTGGTGGAGGAGGGATTTTGAGCGTAGGGCCCAAGATGTTGCTTTATGTAGAGGCCTGAATAATTGGTAACATACTTCCTGAGGGTTCCTTGTTGTAACTAAAGATACCCCGAAACCTGACTCTACTTGTTTAAAATTGTTAGAGCCGTTCTACTTTGTGGAGAGTGTCGGGTTTCAGATATAGGGCTTTCAGTGTAGCAGCTTAATTTTTAAGATTCACCGTTTAGGGTGTATGGGTTCCTTGTTTGAGGTTTTGGGGTTGTTTGAGGTTTGGGGGTTTTGAGGGCTTAGGGCTTTAGGACTTGGTTCTGAGAGTGCAAAGATTCACGGTTTAGGCTTAGGGTGATTCTTGGCTCACGATTCAGGGCGTATACGACCCTAAACTTTACCGTAGGGTCTTCCGAATGCTGGACTACTGACAGATAGGCAAAACACAGGCACCAAGCGCCAAAATCTTCAGTCCTACACTCTCAACTCTAACCCGCTGTGTCTAATATTGGTTTAGGGGTCTGAGTACTTTCTGATTCTAGCTTGCATAAGGGGTTTAGAGGATTTAGTGAGGGATTTTTTATGCATAAGGCTTTCCAGGGTTCACAGGCGTACTATCAGGGTCTCATTGTCATATTCTCCGAAACCCTATTGTAGATTCTAGGTATGAATGCCCTGCAACACTGGGGCATTCTGGCGAGCACGGCCTCTCCGTTACAGTGTTTCTGGTTAAGGGCAAGATTAGGGCCAAACGCTGCGCGTGCTTAGGGAAAACATGGGCCTTAATGATTAGAACAGGGTTTGGGGGGTCAAAAAGTAGAAGTATATGGGAGCTATAAGGGGATAGTCTTGTACAAGTCATTCAGGCCCCCTACAGTACCCTTAAACCTTATCGCTTTCTCCCCCTATGCACTGAAGCGCGGCAAATAATGTATGGCTCTTCAGAGTTTGAGAGAGGGCTGTTGTGGCGTGTCAGCATCAGCATGGTTTACTCCGAGCGCTCCACATCATCACATGCGAAGTGGCGATGCGAGGTACCATCTTACGATGCTCTAAACCTTAAACCCGGCTCTTTGAGAACGGCCTTAAGTTTCGCTGCTTTGAGAACGGCCTTAAGTTTCGCTGAGGGCTTAGGCTTAGGGTTTAGGTCAAAAATATAGATGCAGATATATGGTACATATTCGTGTCTTTGGTTTCGGGCCACGTCAACCCCAAGGCGGGTATTCAAATGCCTCAAACCCGGCGTCAACAGAGCCCTAAACCCTAAACCCTAAGCCCACAATGAGCTTCAAAGCCAAGGATCACGATCTCATGCTGGAGGCCTGGGCTGCTTTAGGAGTTTATGAACCCAGAGGGTCCATATATACTACCAATATGGAATCAGGTCCCCACAAGCCATTATAGGGATGGTCTTTCGGGACCTAATTCCATAATGGTAGTATATATGGACCCTAAGGGGAATTTCAGTGCCTCTATGGCGTTTCATGGGCTTTCTGCGAACCTGACCGCAACACCTCATTACCCAGACCCCCGGGAGGATCCAAAAAGTAGATCGCTTAATGGGGGTTCCTATAAAGTACCCTTAGTAGTATAGGGCCCCAAATTAGGGATCTACTTTCTACATCCTCCCGGGGGTCTGGGTAAGAGTCGTCCAGAATTATGCCCGGATTTTTGAGCCCAGAAATTAATGCAGAGGTCCACGTAGTTAGGGACCATTTTGGTTTCGGGTTTAGTAGGTTTAGGGTTTAGGGTTTCGGGTTCAGGGTTTAGGGTTGAGGCTTTAGGATTTAGGGGAGTTTTGGTTTAGGACTTAGGGTGTAGAGTTTCATATATCCCCATCAAACAATAAACACAAGTGTCGGGTGTGACACAGCTATGCCTCGGCGGAATACCAGGAGCCTGCCCCCCCCCCCTGGTTAAAATGCATAGCATCGTTCGGGTTCAGGGTTTAGGGTTTAGGGCTGGTTCGGGCTCACTGCAGTCCATCCGATCACTCTCGATGACCACACCGCCATCCAGGCCACGGTGGGAGCAATGGGCGTGAACATCAATGACCGCAGGTGGAGCAATGGTTGGCATGGTTGGCAAAGCCTGTGACCACAACTAAGGAGGTCATGCACCTGATGAGGAGCTACCACGGCTCAGTACCACGGCTCAGTCATCAGACCAGAACTCTACGACGTGGCAATGCCTGTGGAGACTGCGCTGAAGACTGTGCACGATACAGTTTCCGAGATGGACAAGGAGCTTATATGGATGAGCAGTGAGAACCGTGCACAGCAGCGTCACCAATGTGGACTACCACTCCTTACGTCTGTCTGGCCACCGGGACTGAACCCGGAAGGAAGGCAGTACATGTTGGGGGCTCAAGGCACACTAAACCCAAATCCCTGTAGATCCCCTTTGACGCAACCCTTGAAGGAACCCTTTGAGGAATCTCTCATTCCAGGCCTTCTCGATAGTTGAAGACAGAAGCCCCACCACAAAACTTGTGTGTTTTGGGCAAATGCTGGTCTTTTCTTGAAGGGATCTAGGGGCCTAGGGGTTCCTACTTGAATCGGCAGGGGACTTAGTAAGTAGGTTATAAGTAGAGTTATAAGTGTTTTTAATGGAGTTACCCTAATTATAACCCTACTTATAACCAACTTACTAAGTCAAGTGCCCCTTCAAGTAAGGGCTTCTTGAAGCATTTGGCAGCGGGGTATGGGCCTGCTAAGGGCTGAGCAGTATAGTGCAGGGGGCCATCCGGTTTAGGGTTTAGGGTTTAGGGTTGAAAGCCCTGAATCCAAATCACTGCTCCAGGCCGTCTGGAACCTGGAAGATATGCCCGACACTCTGTTGATTGGGGTATGAAGAATTAGGAACCTCGACTATCATCAGGATCGCAATATTCAGGCCCACAGTAAAGGAGTTACCCTAAACTAAACCTTACCTGGACCCTACGGAACCTACATTTTTAGGGCTCCTTGTTATGATTTCCTTTTCTAAGCCCTTAAAAAGGTAGGTTACGTAGGGTTAAGGCAAACCCTACACCCCTTTTAGGGGTCTGCATTTCTGCTCAAAAAATCTACTCGGCTTCGGAGACGACAAGATGCCCTGATGCCGGGGATGGTCCCTCAAGTTTCAAGGTCCTCAGATGATGGATATCTGGGCTTTGGAGTACCATACTTTAAGACTTTTTCATTAAAGGAACCATTTTGAAATACAAGTTTCTACTTTTTACTTAAAAGCCCAGATATGCCCTATTTTGAGCATTAAGGGCCCCATCACAGTGTTTAGGTCGGCCGATAAGCCCAAAGCCTACACCCAAAGCCGTTAAGGCTTAGGGGTTAAGCGTTAGGGTTCGGGGCGGGTTAAGCCACCGCCCGAGTGATATGCGAGAATTGCTGTGGCGTAGAGCTCTAGGCAGTGGTCTGCACGATCTGCTCAAACATGGAATGCGTAAGCAGTGAGTCATACTATTTACTGTTCCTTAGGGTCGCTTATCATGGCTCTATTATAAATGCGGGCCCCGATATTGTGTTCTCCAAGACGCCTTTGCCAATGCAAGTGTGTTCTTCGGTGGATGTGGACATCTACGTCACCGATGTTTGCTTTCCGACGCAAGGCAGAACGGGGCATCTGCAAAAACGGTTGACGCAAGGCTTTCCAGAAACCAAGGCCTCGGAGAGCCAGGCCAGGGAGCCCATGCCCCACACTCCAGGCGGAAGACAGACTGCAGAATGGAGGGTTTAAGGTTTAGGGTTTAGGGTTTAGGGTTTAGGGTTTAGGGTGATGGATGGCGTCGACGCCACTGACACGCAGCTTCTGGAGAAGCATTGCGCTGTGCAGCACCCAACTTCGACGGTTTTTGGCAGTCTTCATGTTACCAGGCTACACAACCCTAAACCCTAAACCCTAAACCCCTAAACCCTAAACCCTAAACCCCTCAAAGGCAATCCGCCGGCATGAGAAATCCCGAGTGGAAGCTACAGTCCTTCTGTCGAGACGCTGCCATGCACTCGATGCTTCTGCTTCAATCCGAAGATAGGTTGGTGTCATATGAACATTCACCCAGACATGCCGCCGTTTGGGATGATTCTCTTGATGATTGTGGCCCTCTGATGGTTGAGATGTTGCTGGTGACGACGCTTATGCTGATCAGGAAATGCGCATCAGAAGTCCTGATAGTCACTGCGGCGATGAAGATGACGACCATAACAGTAGTCAAGGCAACCCTAACTTCAAGATCCCGAGCACTGAGCCGCAACATGGGTCGAGATCATTGGATCACACCCATTATACTACGAGACACACCAAAACCCTATTGACTACTACGGTTGATGGACAAAATCCTGCATGACCCATAATAAGGAATATACCATAATTCCCATAGTTTAGGGTCCTTAGGGTCATGCAGGATTTTGCCCATCAACCGTATCAATGCCCCTCCACTAGCCGATAGGCCTCACTCAAACCAAGCCCCGCCATGTCGGCCCACATCTTGATTTGGGGTGCTTGGCCCCTGAACCCCACACCTCAAACTCTAAGCCTCAAGCCCTAAACCCCAAGCCCCAAACCCTAAACCCTATACTATAGGGGCTTAAATAATTACCAATTGCTTTGGGGGTTCCTTCTTATAACTATAGTATAATGGGCCCCAAAACCCTATTCGAATTATTCAGCCCGCTATATTACCCGAAGCTATAACCTCGAAACCTAGTGTTTGCGCGGCATGGTTTTGGCATACTCTAAGGGTCCAAGTACTCCTTATTTTTAGAACTTTGGGGCTTTTTTGGGGTACCAAAAACCATAAATAAGGACTACTTGGACCCTTGGACATAGGAAACCGACTGGCTAGGGTCGTGGACACTGATGGCGGCGCGCTGGAAGGCCGCGCCCAAGGTTAGGATGTAGGGTTTAGAGGCTTAGGGTTCAGGGTATCCCTTAATTAAGGAATATTCCTAAGGGTTCCTGTAATGGATCTATAAGGGATCTATAGGATTTAGGGTTTAGGGGTTTAGGCTTTTGTGTTTGGGGTTTAGGGTTTATGGTTTAGGCTTTAGGATGTAGACTACAGGATTTAGGCTTTCAGGTGTTGGGTTTGGGGTTGGGGGTTTAGGGTTTCGGTTTAAGGTTTAGGGTGTGAGGTTTACGGATTACGTTTTGAGGTTTGCTTTTTCGGATTTAGACTATGGATGCAGTTCATGCCCGCACCACTGCTGCTACAACTGCTACGACGACGACTATTACTGCTACTACTACTACTACTACTACTCCTACTACTTACTACTACTACTACTACTACTACTACTACTACTACTGCTACTGCTACTGCTACTGCTACTGCTCCTACTGCTACTGCTACTGCTACTGCTACTGCTACTGCTACTGCTACGTCTACTCCTACTCCTACTCCTACTCCTACTCCTACTACTACTACTACTACTACTACTACTACTACTACTACTGCTACTATACTCCCGATATCAGCTTAGCAATAACAATGATAAGCACAACGTCAGTACAATACTAATATTCCATTGCAAGAAGAAGAACCGCCACTTTGATTTTTATACGAAGATTGCCGTTATGGTTATTATCATGACAACGACGACAACTACCTCTACAGCCGCTGCTGCTGCTGCTACAGGTGCAGGAGCTTCTCTTGGTACAACCTTCATCACCGGTTGTTACTGCGACTATGATTTCTGTGTCAGTCGATGGAGTTTAGGGTGTCAGGCATCATTCATGGCCCGTGAACTTGAAGCCGCCAAGTCCTATGTCTGCAGCCTATCCTCTAGCACTGACCCCCCTGACTGCAAGCCCCCAACCTGAATCCTAATTACCTAAATTTCTGCAAGTAGGGGCCTGAACAATTACGTACCAATAGCATTCCTATATTTCCGCAGGGGTTTGTGGTTTCAGCATATAGGGATAAGGGCGCGCGTAGTTGGAATAGGGCTGAGCTGAAACCGAATTCCCCGAATTTCCATAAATCCCTCAACTTCCCTATGCTGAACAACCAAGCCTGACCAAGCCGTTCGAAAGTTTTAACGGAACAACTGTAAACCCAGAAGCCAGTAAGATCAGGCCCAGTTCGATTGGCAGTGGAGGCTCACTCCGCAAATTTTGGTGGGTTTCAGTTTAGGCCGACAGACTTGGAGGTTTGGGGTTTTACGGTTTACGCTTCAGGTTTAGGCTATTAGGGTTCGGAGCCAAAGGTGCAAGGACGTTGACCCTAAATCCTAAACCCTACCTTAACCTACCAAAACGACTTTTTTTGTAGGGTCCCTGTAAATTCCATATTAGGGTTTATAATAAGAACCTACAAAAAAGTAGGGTTTGGTAGTTTAAGGTAAACCCTAAAGCCTAAACACCACTGTCCGTGGCCCAGGTTTCTTGCCCTGTCAAGGCTACTGGGAGTTTCCGAAAACTAGGGGTACCTTAGGGTTCCTTTACAGGGTGACTATAAGGGTTCCTGTAAAGGGCTCCATAAGGGTTTAGAGTTCGGAAACTCCCATATTGACAGACTAATCGTAAGCGCAGAGAGGCTCGTTGCCTAAACCCTACACCCCAAAAACCCATGCGGGATGTATAGTCGGTGCCGAAACCGCCAAAAGTAGGTAAAATAATGGCCCAACACCTATAAAAGGCTATTATTCTATGTACTTTTGGGGTCTAGGTAATTGATATGCCCTGAGTTTTTGTCCGTACATGTTTGCAACCTAAACCCTAAACCCTTACACGGCGCTGTTGTGAGTTGTGCGCAAGGCGAGTCGTTCTAACTCCCAGGACCCCGGTGGGACCCTCATTTTCTTGTTTACCTAATATACTTATCAGCTGCACCAAATCCAGATTCTTGCTGTTAAGGTCCCCCGTGTTGTCTCCTGACCTCCTTTTCCTGTGGTCGGTAGGCCGGTGCCGTCGACAAGCTGCAGAAGTTGCGCCAGGTGGGGTCGTAAAGGGCTCCGGTCCTTCTTAGACCGGATGCTTAAGCAGTTTTTAAAGGTATTCTTTCTTTCTCAGGGGTGTTATGGTCTTGTTCGGCTTGTCATGGTTTGTTCCATAAGCTTTAAACTAGGATCCATATGATGACGCTCCTGGTGCTCATTGTCTATGTTGGGGTCCCGCATGATTTTCTGGGACCCTTTGTATATAGGTACCACCATGACACCCTAAACCCTAAACCCTAAACCCTGCACTGGAAAGAGCTGAATGCAATCGACACATGCTCTGAGACTTCACGAGACTGTAGTGTTTAGGGTAGAGGGCAACTGCCCTTCCGGCCTCGCCACTGTCTCTGTCTCTCTCTCTCTCTCACTCTCTCCCCCTCTCTCTTACGTTTCCTCCTACCTTTTTGTGGGCGCTGGGTGTACGGTTGATGGACAAAATCCTGCATTACCCATTATAAGGAATATACCATAATTCCCATAGTTTAGGGTCCTTAGGGTCATGCAGGATTTTGTCCATCAGCCGTATCACCACCTCCTACGTGCACTTCTTCTTTCCCATCGTGGACCTCTGTTCGAGGCCTGGGAGTTCAGAGGTGCAGACACGGGCCTTGCTACCAAGGCATTGGGCACCAAAGACCCTCCTGGCGTGGGGTTTTCTCATTGTGGTGATTAATATACCCCAAAACCCCATTCTCATCTAATTATTAAGGTGCCTGTATTATCTGGCCCCATCTACCGATCTGGCCCACAATGCACATGCCAAGATACTCTCAACCCGTAGCCACCCTCAAAAAACTCACTAGTTCGGACCCTGGAACCCATAACCCACGCCCAAATCGACCATACAAAATACCGAAGCCATAATTGAGCACTGCTCTTTTCGTCCCTATATAGTTGCAGTAGAAGAGATATCCCACACCCTGTTCTACTTCTTCAGGCCTCTATGTTTAAGCTCTAGATAACCTTCAATCCTAAGCCTAAAGGCCTGTAAACCCTGAACAACTAAACTTCCTAAACCCATAAACGTCTGCAGCCCCAAACCCTAAAACTTGAAACCCCAAAGCCCAAAGTCTGCACCCCCTGAAGCCCAAAAGCCCTAAAGCCCTAAACCCTAAAGCCCTAAACCCACAAAACCACCAGCCGGGGAAGAGAGGCTGCCTCGGGCGAGTTGATCGGGGCGCTGGACAAGTTGCCGCGCTCCTGGAGGGTTTTGAGTTTAAGGTTTAGGGTTTGGGTTTAGCGTTATAGGGTTTAGGGTTTACAGGGTTTAAGGTTTCGCTTTAGAGCTTTGGTGTTTTGAGGGTTTAGGGTTTAAGTTCGTAGTTTTCTCGAGGGTTTAGGGTGTTGGGTTGAGGGGTTTGGCCTCTTTAGCGCTTATGTAGGGTTTGGATTTCTTGAGGGTCTAGGCGCTAAAGGAAATCAGTGCGCCGGGGTAAGATTTAGGGTTGAGGTTCTGGGTTTAGGGATTTAGGGCTTTGGGGTTTGGGGTTTTAGGGCTTTGGGGTTTAGGGTACAGGGCTTTGGGTTTAGGCTTGAGGGGTTTAGGCATTTTGTGCTTTAGGGTTTTGAGTTTTGGGGTTTTGGATTTAGGGATTAGGGTTTAGGGCTAAATGAGGAGAGCACATGTGGGGCGAAAAGGAAAGGGCTGTATACTATTAGGGCACGAGTTGTGTTTTGACAAAGATGTTAAGGGGTCTTGGCTAGTTTGCGGGTTATATAGGGGGCTAACAGTTGTTTGGTCTTAGGTTGCAGGCACTAAGGTTTTGGGGTTTAGCATGTGGGACCAATTGGATACACGGTTTGCTTGTGGGGTTTGGGGTTTCGGGATTGGGGCTGTTGTTTCGGAGCCCGGCCACTAAGACCAAGGGAACGTTGTTGGAATCTGACCTCTGCAACTTGCACACGGTTCGGGAATCCTAAAGCCCAACCACTAGACGGATAGATTTAGTTAGTACTGTCTCATTTCGCGGCTTCCGGTCGCACGGCAAACAGGCTCAATGGCACCCCTCCCTGTTGAGGTTCCCGCACCTTTGCAAAACCTTGTCGCAACTCTCAGCTCTAAGCCCTCGACCCTGAACTCTACCCTAAACCCGTAACCCTCCATGCAGACTCCTTCAATTGGTGTAGAGTCAGGGGTTAGGCTTTGGGTCTTAGGCGGAGAACGCCAAACTCACCTGAGAGTCGGTTGCGGAAGACCGTGGGTTCTAGCTTTGGGATTTGCGACGACCGGGTGTTGTTTTTTTGATTTTGTGTGTGTGTGTATGTGGGTTTGGGTTTCCGGTCTTCAGCGCATCTTGCTTAGGCGATCCGCTTAGAAAGGATGACCAGGTGGATCTTGATCCAAGCCCTTGAAGATCTGCATTACCGCAAGGCAGTAGCTAGGATGTAAAACCAGAAGCCCCGCCTCAGCACCGACACGCCTGGCACAGGCTCCTGACTCTGCGGCAGGGCTTTGTGAAAGAAGCCGCCAGCCGATCTTAGCCACAGCTCCCCTTCACTCCGTAGTGCCTTTGAAGCTGAGGGAGGCCGAGGTGGAACTGAACCAGGATTCGTTCAGCACTCGTTTGGTTTGTTGTCTACTTAAGCCCGAGCTCGCACTTAAGGGCCCTAAATCCTAAGTCCTGAACCTCGGAACCGTAATCGGCTCTAGTGCACGGTGTCCTGGTGGCCGCACCGCCTCCCTTTGGCCATAATCGATTTGAACACCATTTTTCTTGTGCTGGTGAGCCCCTTACCCTAGGGATCTAAGGACTCATATATTAAGGCTTTTGGGCCCAAAGACCATACTATTCAGGGCTTTTGGGCTATTTTGATGCCCAGGGTTAGCCTCGTTCTTGCTGAGGTTGCCCTGAACTCGACACTCCTGCTCAGGAGTTAGGGGTTTGGCGCTGGTTTTCGAGGAGCTGTAAGGGTGCTGTGTGGGGGCGTTTAGGGGTCAGGGGTTCACCTCTAAACCCTAAACCCTAAACTCTAAACCCTAAACCCTAAACCTAAACCGCAGGGGTTCTGGGTCCGGGAGTTCAGAGAATTTGGGAACTCCATAGTTGTCTTCTTGTATTGACTATGTTCCTAGGGCTAAACACTACACCATAGATCCTAAGACCAGCACCTCACAGCACGACTGCTACGAAAACTGAGCCTTGAGCGCTAGACTCTAGACCCTGAGCCCGATATTCTTTATGCCTGGCTAAGCACGACACGGGTCGCGGGGCTCACATTAACGGAATGTCTCTGCGCTCAATGAATCGCGGATGGGAGACCCGGAAGAAGAAACTACGCACAAGGGTTTCGGAATTGGATGGAATTGGGTTTAATAGGTCGGAAGATGTGGACTTTGGGAATTGTAAGTGTAGTGTATAAATTTTAAAGTGCTAGGTCTTGTCAAGGTTCATGGTTTAGGACTTTGGGTTTAAGGTCCTGGCTTTCGGCTGACCTGATCCTGCACATACGCATCTCAATGGGTCTGTTCACGGGATTTTACACAATAGAAGTAATTAAAATAATTGCAAAATAGTTAAAATAATTAAAACCAGCCAATTTTAATTGTTTTAAGTATCTTAACCTATTTTTGCACCGGAACATTTCGAAAAGACTTCGAGGATGTTGTGCGAGTCGCATGCATGGGGTTGTTCTCCAGATTCGGATCACTCCTGGGCTCCTGTTACTGTACTACGGTTGATGGACAAAATCCTGCATTACCCATTATAAGGAATATACCATAATTCCCATAGTTTAGGGTCCTTAGGGTCATGCAGGATTTTGTCCATCAGCCGTAGAAGCACAGCGTAGTCGCTCTCGTTGGTGACACCAAGAAGGGAACCTATTTTGCAGAAACACTCACATGAAGAAACCGACAAACTTTGAAGAGAACGCCGGCTAAAGCCATTTCACACGTGGTGCCAAATCCTACCGCATCTCATACATCCTTATGCTTGAATAAGTCCATGTGCATATATATATATATTTATTTATTTAGAGAGAACGTTATAAGCAATCCAGAAAAAGGCTGGGGGGCTTGGGCTGCGGTTAGGTTTAGGGTGTAAAGCGCCAAAACATCGAAACTCTTCCCGGGTCCTGTCTTCGTAGCCCTTCGACCTACCGGGCACCTATCGGGCATGGCCCGACTTGTGAAAACGTCAAGGGCGGCTGGGTCTTGCTACATCCTCGGCTCCGAGGTTATGTTTATAGCGGCCTGAACCCCCTAAACCCTAAACCCCTCTACCCTGAACCCTAAGTGTATTAGTCATGGCAAGAACAAGAGAACGTGAATTGAGTAAGAATAAGAACGTTATAGGACAATAAGTACAATCGTCAGTTTGTTGGTTATGTATATACATGTTTACACATATGTATACATATATATATACATATGTTTACATATATATATATATGGTCACGCGCTCCGCGGCCCCCCCCTCCCCCCCTCCATGGTCTATGGTCCAGGATGCCCCCCCCTCGTGTGGGATGGAGTGTGGGTTCCCTCTTCCCCCTGTGGGGTCGTTGTGGGGGTTTTGGGGTTTTGGGTCTAGCTTAGGCTTTTGAGTTTTTGGTATTGGGTTTTGGGTTAAAAGGTATAAGGCTTCAAGTCGACAAGGGCTGGGGAGGGTTTGGGGTGTAGGTTCGTTGGGGTTGACAGTTTGTGCCTGGTTTAGGCGTAGAGCCTGCATTTAGGCGGGGTTTAGGGTTGGGTGTAGGGTTTGAAGTTCAGGTTAAGGCAGGAGCAGGCGCTACTGCGCTATGTTATAGGATTTATGGCTTGTGTAGGGCTTGCGTACTATGCTGGCCTG
>BGNK01003943.1:12574-60745 GCA_003297005.1 Symbiodinium sp. clade A Y106
CCCCCCCACCCCGTACCAGACCATACCATTTGGGGGGGCGGGGGGGGCTGGGAACGCCAGACGCCTGACCATATATATGTGTATTGTTTTCCTACCATAGATAAGGGTGCCAATACATGGGACTATAAGGTCATACTATGGCCAGCCTGACCTCTGTACCACTCATGATAGGGGGCAAGCCCATGTAAAGCATCAGGTTCACGCAGTAGTAGTAGTAGCAGCAGCAGCAGCAACAGCAGCAGCAGCCTTGATGATTTGCAGAATAGGGGTCTTGAGTTGTATTCTAGTTTACTTGTTAGGGACTATGAGAGTAAAAGATATGTTTGCTAGTCAGTATTGTAGCTTCATTCATGGGTTTCTGCAAGCCCGGCGGAGAGAGAGGCAGAGCCTGTCCCAAGACAGACAGCTCTTTCACGCCCATCGTTACTGCACACCTATTTCTTAGCCGGCCGAGGCCAGGGGTACTGCAGGCATTTCAACTTCTCTTGCGAATAAGGTTTAGGTCAGTTTAGGTTTCAGGGATTAGGATTTAGGGTTTAGGGTTTAGCAGAGGGTTTACGGCTTTTTGTGTTCCTGAACACTTGAGCGGATTAGCATCGACACAACCCCTGCTGAGCAGGAAACTGTTCTGGCTGAAGGTCTGGATACGGGAACGTGAAGTCAAGCCACAGCCCACAGTGTTTACTGGGTTTTTTCCCAAGAAAGGCAACTGCCCCTTTACCGTCTATACTCACCGTGGTGTTCCGGAACATGCAATGACAATAGATCAATTAAAATCCTGCGAGACCTTGTGTTTCCACACGACCCACCCCTAGGCCCTAATCCCTTATCTGCAAAGCTTGGGTACGGCCCCCACTCAGTAACAGTTGGATAATATTCATAATAAAGATATATTAGGCCCTTAATAGTAGCCCTATTATAGACTGTTACTGTATGGGGGCCGTACCCAATGCAAAGCCATTGTTTGCCCAAAGCCCAAGGCTCCACCCATTGAGAGATGGCTTCATTCTTGTGAGGGTTGAGATTCGGCTCCAGGAGGTACGGTCCAGGGCTTGAGGCGTAGTGGGGTCTTAGTAGCTGAGTAGGTAACTGCTCACCTTTGGGGGGTTATATAGTCCTACTTCAATTGAAAAGGTTAGCCTTTTCTGGGCTAGGATATTCAGCACCTCAAGGGGTTCGCCTGCAAGGATTATCCAAGGATGGTATGCAACCTGCTCCCCCGAGGCTGGAGGGACTGTGCAGATGCTAGACTGCACATGGGCAGCTACCAAATTTGGGGGTCCCTTTGCTTGAGGCCCACTCCTACACCCGGAAAACCATAATCCCTAACCCTAAACCCCACTAGGTGAGGGAATTCGACCCAGTTTTTGGGGGGTGTATCGTGCTGCAGCTGTGCGCAAGCTTTGCAAGAATAGAGTTGCTGGTCATTAGCCCCTATACCCTAAACCCTAAACTCTAAATCCCTAAACCCTAAACCCCAAAACCCCTAAACCCCCAAACCCTAAACCCTAAATCAATGCTCGATTCCGGTTTTGGGACCGTGTCGTGTTTCATGTCCTTTTGACATCCCTTTATGGGTTTAGGCCTAAGGGTTTAGGAGTTTAGGGTTTATGACATCGGACGGTGCAGCAACCTCTGCAACCGTTAGACACCACCTTACACTGCCGAACCCTGAAGATCCCAAACCCTGAACTCCCGACCGATACCGTAAGTTTTGGGGTTTGGAGTTTGGGGCTTCAGGTTTAGGGTTTGGGGTGTTTTAAGGGCCAGGGTTTCGGTTTCAGGTTTAGGGTTTGGGGCGTTTTAAGGGCCAGGGTTTCGGATTAAGGTTTAGGGTTTGGGGCGTTTTAAGGGCCAGGGTTTCGGTTTAAGGTTTAGGGTTTGGGGCGTTTTAAGGGCCAGGGTTTCGGATGAAGGTTTAGGGTTTGGAGCGTTTTAAGGGCCAGAGTTTCGGATTAAGGTTTAGGGTTTGGGGCGTTTTAAGGGCCAGGGTTTCGGATGAAGGTTTAGGGTTTGGGGCGTTTTAAGGGCCAGGGTTTCGGTTTAAGGTTTAGGGTTTAGGGTATGAGGCCCTGATTTTGAACCCGAGCTCGCTACCAGAACGCTAAGCTCTGCTGCTCCAAAGCTGTAGATCAGTTTGGCTGCTGCCCCGCACCGTAGCACGCGTCATTTCACAGCCCGCCGATGCAAACTTTCGATATGAGAGTTATGAGGGTTGTTGTAAATGAGAGCGCGTTTGAAGCTTGACACCCTTGGGTCGCTTCAGACGCCGACGCGAGAAACGTTGCTTCCTCCTAATGAGTTCTGAGTGCTGTTTCCCGAAAACCTTAAACCCTGGTATATTGTACCTGAGCCGTTGAAGTGACAGCCCTCATTTACAGCACTGCTCAGATGGACCAGCCAGCTTCTCAGCTCAAGATTCCGATTGCTAGGTGGGTAACATAGGGCCCTTATTAATTAGAATAGGGCTTTGGGGTATATTCTACCATGACTCTAATAAGGAACACCCCCCAAAATTGTATTGGTAATTATTTGGGCTCCTGTATTACAGTTTCAAAGGTTCAGTGGCCAGCGCAACACAGACAAGTAATCTCAAACCCTCAGCCCTAAACCCAGTACAATCCTTAAACCCCAATTCTCCCAAAACACCCAAGCCCCAAACCTCACAATGCCCGTCTGGGGCGATTACCTACTAGTTAAACCCCTAAACCTCAAGCCGTAAACCCTAAACCCAATCATCCACCCAGAGGCTCGTACCCGAGACCTAGTCGAAGCCCTCAGCCTAGCATAGGGGCCTAAATAATTACCTCTACTATCTTGGGGGTTCCTTCTTTTATAACTATGGTATAATAGGCCCCAAAAGCCTCTTTTAATTATTCAGGCACCTATAAAAAACCTTTAACTTTACAGTCATAAATCCCAGCGATGAGCTGGCACATGCTTCAAGTCCTGAATCCCAAATGTGCACAGTAGTAGCTCCAAAGTTGGAAAATACTTATTCAAAAGAAAATCCACGTGCAAACCCTATCAACGCGCTAGGCTCTAAACGCTACGCCTTCAACCCTAAACCTTCAACCCTAACCACTGAACTCCTAAACCCTTGAACCCCTGAAGCCCTAAACCCTACACCCCTAAACCCATAAACCCTTAAACCCCTAAGCCCCTAACCCCTAAACCCCGAACCCCTAACCCCTCTTTTTCTAGGACCTAGAGTAGGCCCTTATTCCCCTCTTTTAGGGTACCCTAAACCCTAAACCCCTAAACCCCCAAACCCTAAGCCCCTAAACCCCTAACCCCCAAACCCCTAACACCTCTTGTTTTAAAAGGCAGGAGCCGGCTGGTCCAGTTAACGAGATGCGACTGCGGAGTCTGATCCGAGGGATGCCGGGGGTTGCTGTAACTTAGGGGTGTTAGGGGTTTTAGGGGCTTTAGGGGCTTCACTCTTAGGGGTTTTAGGGGTTTAGGGGTTTACTTTTTGGCATAGTGTTCGTTTGAGGGTTTCCTTCAAAGGGTTGTATAACGGTTAGCATCAGGATTTTTTTGAAGGGGCCTTCATATTTCGAATAGGGTTGCGGGTCATATTCGAATATAAATCTGTTGGTAGTTATTCAGACTTCTACATTAGTGAGAAGAGCATTCCTTCAAGGGCTCCTTTAGGGGTTCCGGTTTGGAGTTTGGGGTTTTGGGGTCATTTTTAAGGTTTCGGGTTCGTGGTGGACCATCCAGAGCTGCTAGAACTGGACGCTAGCGACAGGGCGCTGGTGGCCCAGCACCCGCCCGCTACTGGCAGCCGCGCCTCCTTCCTCGCTACCGAGTTGCTCCCGCGAGGCTGCTACATGGAGGTGGGCGACGCTACAGCCATGAAGCCATGTACCGTTTAGACAAGGCGGGTTGGACTGCCTTGATGGCAACATGCTCATCAGCAAGGAGCTTGCCTCGAGGTGGGGTGTCGCTTTATGTTGCGTTCTTGACTGTCAAAACGTTCCTCTTGTCCAGGTTCGGCTTGTGGAAGCCTGGGGATGCTTTCTACACCCCTGCGCAGATCCGCGCGTTTCTGCCGTGCAAGGGGAACATGGAGGAGACTGAGGAGACGTTCCTCGTCGCTTGGCTTGCGCTTGTCAATTGGTTTTCTCATGCTGGGCAGTGTTGAGTTTGGATGTTTGTAGGTGAAGGGCATGATGTCCATTAGCCACCAGCTCTCGCCCAACGAAATCCTGGTGCCGGAGAAATGTGTCAAGTTGCGGCAGGCGCGGATAATCTTAGTGTCGTGTTTGGCAAGCCGGTGCTGGGTTGCTGGGTTTGGCCCATTTGACAGGCGGGTGTCGCGGAGGACTTGCTCACACTCAACGTATGCGCTGGCACCAGCTCGAGGCGGCGACGGCCAGGCGCCGCCAGTAAGTTCGCGTAGGACAGGCCCCCTGAGTAATTTCGAGATACCCTCCTAAGTACCTTCTGAGTGCCATTCGGTGGGCTGCTTTATTTAGTGCGTTTTGCTAGGAATCCACCTTAGAGAGTTATAGAGGTCACGTGTCCGATAGTAACGTAAAACGCTTCAGTAGCAAGCTGTGGGGTGCTGAGTGTCATCGCTGAGTAATGGCGAGAGTCAGGCCTGACGCCCTCTCTTCTTGCCGTCCTCAGCCTGCGAGTGTGCTGCATCCCTGCGAAACATCGTTCAACCCTGAGTTGTGGCTTTCGCATTGAGTTGCGCTGTATAGAGTAGCAGACTTGCTGTGCTGCACTTACATACAGAATGCTCAGGCCCCCGGGCTCGGCAACTCTTGTCGGCGTTGGTGGCGGCTTGCGCGCAGAGTACGCAGGAGGCCCTAAACGCCGCCCGGACGGCGTTCCAAGATGATGCGTCTGCAGCGCAGGCCGGCGGTTGCGTGAAGTCGGATCACTTTGCAACTTGTTGTGCGTGTTCTAGTTCCTCTGGAATTTAGGTATTGGCAGCGCGTTGCACAGGTAGTTGCGATCGCACAATCTATAATTCATTGCACAGATGTCACGCTGTGCTGGGTGCGGGCAGACAGGGGTCTGCGACCGTTGTCCGGGATGATGTGCCCAAAGTTGCCGGTGTGAGTGGGTAGTTTCTTCAAGTGAAAGTTTGAGGCATTTCTTGCTTGGGGCTTGGGTCTTCTTGTCGTTGCAGGACGCCACGCCGTTGGTTGGCACTGTGGAGTCGGGCCTGAAGTGGGCTGATGAGTTGGGCCGACTTGCCCAACAAGTCCCAAACGGTGTAATTGTTTGTGGTTCCAAGGTACTTGAAGCGTTTCATGATGGGTATTGTATGGGCTTTAGGATGAGAGTACCATATTTCGGGGTGCTTACATGAGGGAGGATCTTGGGGTTTCTGTTGGGGTACGAGAGCCCTCGGTTTTTGGAGTTTGGAGTTTTTGGGGTGGGTTTTTGAGGTCTAGGATGGATGCGCAGATTCAGAATTTACCACCCTCGCCGATCCTATTGGATCAATCCGAGCCGAGCGTGCACCCATTTCAGTGATTCGACGAACAACAAGGGCAAATTTTCCGGGCTGTTTCGGGTTCAGGGTTAGGGTTTATGGTCGACTTTTTGATACCTAACCTTCAACCCTATATACCCTGATCCCACAACATCCTCAATCCTACACCTAGACCCCAAACCCTATGCCCTGAACCTCTTAACTCTAGGCGGCTCTGCTGATTTTCCATCCGTATCTATGCATGAATAATTTGGGGTTTCCTAAGCGACAAGCCAGCTTTAAACCCGTGGAGGGCCTAAACTCTAAACCTTCAACCCTCAAGGCCTAAGCCGTTACGGTTAAACGTGAGTCATAAGCCCTCCACAGGCTTTTCCCTTAAACCCTAAACCCTAAAGCCTAAATTTTTGGGCTTGAGGCTGCTGGGTCAGGATATGGGCTCTTGAGGTTGCGTTTTGGACCTCAAAGACTTAGGGCCCCCCTGGACTTGGGGTTCGTCTAATGAGACGGATGGTTTAGGGTTTACGGAGTGGTTTAGGGCTTTACCGGGCTGGAAAACGGGTGTAGGATGGTGTAGGGCTTGAGCTCTTGGGGCTAAGGGTATTACGCGTTTTCGGGTTCCGAGGTTCACGGTTTATGGAGAGTTCAGGACATAAAGGTCAGGCGTTTCGGTGCTCCTCGTCGGATTTATTGGGGTTTAGGGTTTCGGGTTGGTTGAGAGGATCCGGGGAGAGAGTAAGTAGCACGGCTACGCAGTATTCTAGGTGTCCCAGCCTGAACCTCTCAATTATCAGCTTCGTCATGCTGTAGCCTTTCTACTTACCCAAAGGGTAGCTCTCTACATGAGGGTCCCTTTCAGCAGCAAAACAACAAGTACGACACCCGCGCAGGAAGGACCCTAAAAAGGGACTCTAATTTAGAGAACTACCCAAATCCCGAATCCTTCACTCAGAGAGCCCGATACCCCTTAATTAAGGAATATAGCTTAAATCATAATATTCACCCCCTTATAGTTTAAGGTATACTCCTTACTTAAGGGGTCTTGGGCTCTCTGGGCCAGTGTGGCTCTGGGACTTGGGATTGAAAGGGCTACTGTAGTGGTAGGGTTGAGGGTTTAGGGTTTAGGGTTTAGGGTTCCCTAAACCCTAAACCCTAAACCCTAGTGGGCTTAATAATTGGAGTAGGGTTTTGGGGCCGTAACACTATACTTACAATAAGGAACCCCCCCCAAAAAATAGCATCGGTAATTTTTGAGGCCCCTATACCAAATCCTTTTCGTAGCCCTTATAGTATCCCTTTCTAGGACCCCTTTAGGTTATTATTGAGGCCCCCCCATGTTAGGGGTGAGGTTTCGGGAGCTCTCATCGACCGGAGGCTTAGGAGGATCCCCGGAGTTTTCATGACCGCTGGGCCAACACCCTGAATCCCTTTGTGGGGCCGAAAGAATCAGGGTTTAGGGTTTAGGATTTAGGGTTTAGGGTTTGTGGGCATAATTTTAGCTTAGTCCTAATAAGGAGCCATAAGGAATACGGGTTTTGCGCATGATTATAGCTTAACCCTGAAAAGGAGCCATGAGGAATACGGTTTTTGGGCATGATTATAGCTTAATCCTAATAAGGGGCCATAAGGAGTAGTATTACCAAATTGTTCGGGCTTGAAACCCTCCAGCTCAGAACCACGTCTTTGTCTCATGGATCTGATCAGGGGTGACGTGTAGGGTGACCATATTCCGGGCATTGGTGGTTCACTGTAAGGGGAAAGTGTATTGTTTGTGTGCGTATGTGTGTGTGTGTGCTAGAGAGAAGTGCTGAAGCTCGGTAACATAGACGCCAGAATAAGTAGTAGTTACATACATTTTTCCTTAGAGCTTCAGCCAGCGAGTTTGGCAAGTTCTCGGCCCCTTTCTGCAGCTGTCGGGCTCATCATGTGTGTGCGAAGCATGCCCGATGTCAGACTTTTGCTACGACCCTGAGCCCTGAATCCTAAAGTCTAGTAGGTCCCAAACTGTGACAGAACTCTAAGCCGTAAACCTAAACCCTAGCCGTAGTGGAAGCCTTACTTTAAACCAGTCACAACAACTCAAGCCCGAAACCCTGAAGCCTAGTAACAGCCCGAAGCCCAAAGCACCTCGGGCCGTACACCACCACTCCAACCTGCGAGACTCCCCAACCCACTCTAAAATCTCTGAAGCCCCAATCCTGACCATAAATGCCCGAAAACTGACCATAAAAAAGCTTAAACCCACAAACCCGGCAGACCTGACCATAAAAGCCTAGACCCTAAAGCTCTGAACCCTCAAGCTCCAGAGCCAACGCTTCCGAGCGCCGCAGCCACACTGTGATGGGCAATGCTGTCCATGTCTCGGTTCAGGGTGAAAAGGATTTAGGATTTAGGGTTTGGGGAGGACGGCTCGAAGTTGAGGGCTTAGGGTTACGGGTGCAGGGAGGGCCAAAGATTGGGGTAGCGCGGATAGGGTCTGATGAAGCCTCCCTGCCTCCCTTAAGTTGCTAGAAGCTACCTTTTTTTGCAGGGGCCGGAAGCAAGCCGCAGGACAGAGTTTATAGGGGCCCTATTTACGAAAAAGTTGGTTAAGGTCTGTTTGGTTGCGTTTCGTTTGGATTTGGGGTGTGGGGTTTCGGCCTAGGCTTCGTTTTGTAATTTTTGTTTTTTTTTCCGGCCTTGTGTTAACTTGTCTTCTAAGTGGACTGTGGGTATCAGGTTGCTGGGGCTTAGGCTATGAGGATGCAAAGGTTATGGAGTTACGGTGATTGCAGTGATCATGGTTGTGGCAACGGTGATGATGCTGCTGTTCTGGTGGATGACGATTGGTTTTCGTTTCATGATAAGTCTATAGTAACCAGTGCTGCCAATGAAGTCATTGTGAACAGTTGTGTTATCTGTGTAGGTGGTTATCTTGCACATTTTGTCATACTAGTAAGTTGTGCAGTTGTTGTTATCGATTTTTGCTTACTGTCAGTCCTACAGCAGTCGGGTTTTGAAACTCTGTGTGGGGTCGCGGGTCACAGGTTTCGGGCGAGTCCCACCTAACGATTTAGAAAGCTTCGATTGCAACCCGAAGTTCTATTCAATTTGAACTTCTTTCCACGCGGCGCTTTAAAGGCGTTAGGCTGCGTTAACATGGCACAAAGACGGTGCCTGAATTAAAGTGGCTTGCTTTCATCTCGAAACATCCTACACCATGCCATGCTCTGAGACAGCGACAGGCCTCCAAGAGCTTCAAGGTAACCTCAGAGGGCAGCAATACTCGGGAAAACCTCCACCCCTGCCCCTCCAAACCCTAAACCCGAAACCACCTCCCCAACACTCTACTGAAGCCTTTACACAGCCCTTATGAAGCCCGAAACCCTGACAGAGCTCTTGTACAGCCCTGACCAAAACTCTTATCGTATGGAACCCTTGTAGAATTGTTGGAAAGCTCTTATGACCCTGAACTTTAAACCCACAAGCCCTAAACCTTAAACTCCTAAACCCTGAACCCCTAAACCCTAAACCCTAAACTCTTAAAACCTAAACCCCCAAAACCCTGAACCCGAAACCGCTAAGGCTGTAACAGCCTTCGAACCGAGGTCGGGGGAGCAACGTGAGGACTTCACAGCTGCTTGTCTCCGGGGAGCCCCTACGCCCTAGACTCCAACTACGGGGTTTAGGGTGTAGGGTCTAGGGTTGAGGGTCGAGGGCTTATGGTTTAGGGCTTGGGGTCTAGGGCTTGTGGTTTAGGTCTTGGGGCATGAAACATCAAACCCCACACCCCAAAAACACGCAACAAAACATACCAGAATATGCAGGACAGGAAGAGCCATATCAGCTCTTAGTCTAAAGTCTAAACTCGGTATCGGTTTCAAGTTATTGTTGATTTCCCGGATTCCCTTGTTTTTTGATATAGAGCCAATTATATAATTCTGGTGACTGTTGAAAGCAAGACCTAGTACAATCTTGACTCAGAAGATGCACCTTGCTTGATTGCATTGCTTCCGTGGAAGAGGTTGGGAAGCGGTTTAGGGTTTAGGGTTTAGGGTTTGTTGGTTTGCCTTTTGGGTGAGTGTATGTTTGTTTTGCAAGGGTTTCGGTTCTGTGTCAGGGTTTGGGATTCAGGGTTTTAAGCTTGGAACCCGGTCACTCCGAACAAGCATTCAGCATTCTGGGATTGAGGATCGTCTGCGGCCTTGCATCTGCATCTTTTGGGGTTAGGGTTTAGAGTCTAGGATCTTTATGCTGTTTAGGATTTTGGATTTGGGAAAATTCAACCCCCCTATCAAAGCCTGAAAGACTTTGTGAAGACTCTTGATATAGCTTCTCAAAACGCCCTACAGCTTTTTCAAAACTTATAACTCCGGAAGCCCTAAACCCTAAACCCCGAACGCCAAACTCTAAGCTTCCTTCCAAAATACCTTAATTAAGGAATATACCCTTACATCAGAATATAAGGGATCCTGCTATAATTTAAGGTATATTCCTTATATAATTAAGGGATTTTGGAAGGTCTGGGAACTATAAACCCGCGACTCTAAGCCCTAAGGCTTCAAACCTACGACCCCTGATCCCATGCCCTAACCCCAAACCCTACTCAGAGCCCAAAGCCCAACAAAAACCCTTAGCCCCACACCCTAAACCCTAAACCATAAACCCTTAACCCTGCGCCCTTAACCCCACATCCTCAACCCTTTAGGGCTTATAGGGTTTATAGGCGTTTAGGGTACCCTAAACCCTGAACCCTAAGCAGCCCTATAAATCCTAAACCCTGAACCCTCAACCCTAAACCCCAAATCCTAAACTCCCTCAAACCCTATAAACCCTATAAACCTTAAACCCCCTGAACCCCTAAAACCCCTAAAACCCCTAAACCCTAAACCCCGCAAACCCCTAAACCCAAAACCCTAAAACCTGAACCCCTAAACCCAAAACCCTAAAACCCTCCAGGCATGTCCAGTCGTCTGCGCGCGGCGCCGTCGGAGCTCCTCCCTCTCCACGAAGAGGAAGAGGCTTCCCGGGGCTCCTTAGAGGGCTCCTTAAAGGGTTCCTTAAAGGGCTCCTTAAAGGGTTCCTTAAAGGGCTCCTTAAAGAGGCTAGGGACCCCAAAAGGACATTTTAGGCTTCAGGGTTTAGGGTTCAGGGTTTGGGGTTTAGGGTTTAAGGTTTAGGGTTTAGCGGTTTATAGGGTTTAGGGGTTTAGGGTTTATGAAAAGGACATAAGCATAAGCATTTTATAGGGATATCCTTACCTTATTGGGCTTCATTATAAGGGGGTGTATACGGGATATCAGGAAGAGGCCTCCTCGGAGAGCCCTGAGCTTAGGGCGTAGGGTCGAGGGTTTAGGGATTTTAGGGTTTTGTAGGGTTTTAGGGGTTTTAGGGTCTCAGGGTTTAGGGGTTTAGACATTTAGTGGCTTAGGGTTTAGGGTTTTGGGTTTAGAGTGTGTATGCAGAGTGCCGCGGTGAGTGCGCTTCTGCAGGAATGGGCACCCACTTACTGCGCGCTTACGTCAGCATGTAGTCCCGCCCGAAGCACCCCATTTAATTCTCAAGCAGGCACCCCCCAAACATCCTTCCCAGGGTTTTCTTGCTCTCTGCTTCTCTTCGCAGTTCTTGACAAAACGACCGTATTTCCCAGCAAGCCCCAGCTGAGATGGATTGGTGTCGGGTTGCGGCATCAACTCCTGGAGATGGAAGGGTTCTGAGCCGTTTGGAAATTTTGGGAAGGCCCTCAACCCTAAACCCCTAAACCCCTAAACCCCTAAACCCCTAAACCCCTAAACCCCTAAACCCTAAACCTCTAAACCCTAACCCCTAAATCCCCCTGGGAGGCCTTGGAGCCCCGGGGAAGGCCTGTGCAGAAACTCTGCAGGAGCCTTGCAAAGCCTCGAACTCAGGGACCCTCAGTTCAGTGATGTTGAACTGTCTACCCATAGGCTCCATAGTAGTTCCTTGTTGGGATTACCTTATAGGATTCTATATATGAACCCCCAAAAGGAACTACTTTGGAGCCTATGGGTAAAGCCTTCTTTGATAAAACAGACACAGTGCGCATGGAAGCTTTCAATCAAACGGAATCCTAAGATATGATAAAACCCGCAATCCCTAAATACCCTACCCGAACAGCACCCATAGACTCATAAAGCCCCTTACAAAGCCAAACAGAAGCAGGATGATGCATGGGCCTTAATCATTACCAACACTGTTCCGTAGGGTTCCTTGCTATACGTATTCATACGCTATGAGGCGACTATGTTAACACCCATGACCCCAAGCCCCTTAACCCTAACCGTAAGTTAAGGGACCCCTGGTGCCTTTGGGAACAGGACGGCGACGGCGATGGCGCTGGCACGTCGTCTGCATCCGTCGAGGATGGTCCTCCCCAAGCTTACGGGTTACATTTTAGGGGGTTTTGGGTCTAGTGTTTAGGGTTTACAACTTAGGGTTTGCGGTCTACTGTTTAGGATTTGGGTTCCAATGTTTAGGGTGTAGGGTTTGTGGACTGCGTGCGGGGTTTAGGGTGTAAGTTTCAAGGTTTGGGGTATGTATAGGCGCATTTTATAAGTTTCGGCGTGACAAGTCTTGTAATGTTTGAGTCTTGGAATCAGGGTTTAGGGTTGAGGCTAAGGGTTTGGGCGGTATGTGGCTTCATATGGTTCATAGTTTAAAGGCATGGGTTTGTGCAGCCTTTAGGGTATGGTTTTTGTAGGCCTGCGCTCTTTTACCGCCATGAACATGATCTTCAAGTTCTAAACCCTAAACCCTACACCCTAGTCCTTGCTATCGGTACTGCCTTAGTCGCTGAGTGGATACACTTTACGCTTTTTGGGATAATATCACCCGCTATATAACCAAAAGTGTACACTTTTTGGGGCTTATGAACTCAGCAACTAAGCTGCTGTTTATTATGTATCCACTGTGCTGCTTAGCCCGGTTCGGGCCCTTGGTTTCGGTTTTGGCTTCGGGGTTTAGGGGTTTAGGGGTTTAGGGGTTTCGGGGTTTAGGAGTTTAAAGGTTTCGGCGTTTAGGGGTTTAGGGGCTTCGGGTTCCGGGGGTTTAGGGTTTAGGGTTTGCGCACTCCCTTGATCCCGATAACCCAAACTTCGAGGACCCTGAAACCCAAAGAGAATCGGCAACAGCGTACCTTTCCGGAATCTGCCAGAGCAGGTCAGGGCCATCATCACCATTCAAGTGCCCAACTTTACAGCAGAGACGACGTCTTTGAGGCTTTAGACTTACAAAGGCAGCTACCTATACTCTCCATTGTAGTTCCTTTTTGGGGTTACCCTTTTAGGATCCTAAATATCTAATTCAACCAAGAAAAGTAGGAAGTGGTGTTGTTTTTTTTTGCTGTGGCCCCGTCGTGTTTTTTTAGACCCGATGTAGTCACCAGACATTTTTTGTTATTGGCTCGCCGGGTTCGGCAGGGCCGCAGCAAAAAAATATCACCAGGGCCTTGCCGAAATCGCCCCAGCGCACAGTGAGTGAGTGAGCGTCCGGGCGGGGCCACAGCAAAAAAAAAAAACCACCCCGGTCCGGGCGNAGGGGATAAAAAAACTGCGCTCGGGTGTTTTTTTTTTGTTCCCCCGCCCCGGGGGAAGGGGAGGGGAGGGAGAAGCCCCTTTGGGGGCCGGCACGGGGCCAAAAAAAAAAAAAACCCCCTGGGGGGTTTTTTTTTTGCTCTGGCCCCGTGCCGGCACCCAACGGGGCTTCTCCTTCCCCTGCCTTTCGCCGGGGTCGGAGCAAAAAAATACACACCCTGGGTGGTGTTTTTTTTGCCCTGGCCCGCCGAAAGGTCGCGGCGCCCAACAGGGCGCAACAAAAAAAAAACAACTTTGCACACCCGGGGACGACAGCAAAAAATTTTCTAGAAACCAAAGACACGGGGCACGAGCAAAAAGGAGCCACAACAAAAAAAAAACACCCTGGCCAGAAAAGTAACTACAATGGAGACTAGAGGTACTTTCGGCCTTGAAGCAGGGTTGGCGGCCAGCGACACCTGAGCGTCGAGGTGGGCAGTTTCCTGTGCTTGAACCCCAACTCGAGAACAGGACGTTTTCCTTTACGCCAGCTTGCCACTCAACATATTTCGGCAGTCCGGTGGTGGATGACCCGGCAGTTGCGCAACCAGCTGTGGACCCGCAACCGGCCCATGCAACAGCCTTTGGCAGGTCAAGCATCGTGCCAGACACCGAAGCAAAGGCCTAAAGCCCCCTAAACTCCAGGACCTGAAAGCCCTCATTTTTAAAAATTCCTAAACCCACTGAGAGCTTTTCATTTAAACAGAAGCCCTTTTAGCCTTAAGCTCTCAACCCTACAGCCTGAAACCCTAAACTCTAAACCCGCCTTTACCCAAGCAATGCCTAAACTTCAAGCCCTCCTTGCCCCAAGTAATCCCTAAACCCTAAGCCTTCTTCAGAATCCTAAATACCGTTCTCCCCCTGCTGCAGACCCTTCTTATTCATCTGAGACTAAGGCCCTAGACACCGAAACCATAAGTAATCCGACTTCCGTATTCAATTGAAAAACACACTAACAAACCGAAACCATAAGTGTGCGACTCTGACCCGAACTCGGCTGAACCCTGCGACTATGGCAGCAGGAGGAGTCGCCAAAGTCTCCATGCTCAGACACCTATGGTCTCCATGGTGGTTCCTTTTTTTCCGTTAACCAATCTGATAGCATAGGATCCTAACCATAAAACCGGTTAACCAAAAAAGGAACTACCGGTAGTTGTCAAAATTAGGGTCCCTTTTTGGGTGCCCTAAATAACAGGTGCCGTATTATAATAAGGATCCAAAAAGGGACCCAAATTTTGACAACCACTTACATGTTTGTTTTTTATTTTCGGATTCCAGTTCGTCGGATTTGAGAGCATTTCTCCAAGGCTTTATGAGGGTTTATCGAGTTTTATGGAGGGCTTTTAGGGTTTAGGAAGTTTGGGGCATACATGTTTTTTTGGGGGGTTCGGATTCGGATTCAGGGCATCCGCTGAAAGGGTTTCTCCAAGGTCTTCAGCGGGTTTCTAGGGCTTTATGAAGGCTTGGTGTCCAGGAAGCTCAGCACTAAACCCTAAACCCAGCTCAGGGGTGAAGGGTTTTACTTGTGATGTTCAGGAGGTTCTACGGTTTGGGGCTTAAGGGCTTAAGGCCTAGGGCGTCTAGGGCTTATTAGCTTGCAGGGCTTAGGGTTCAGGGCTTAAGGGTTCAATGAGCGTCAGATACATTGCTTGCACAAGACTCCCAAATCCAAGCTTAACTGATTAGGCCTGATATGAATATTCAGGATTTCCGGTCCAAGGCCTTGGGAATGTGTTCAAACATTCAGCTGATACCGGTACGCATCAGGCCCTTATCCGGCTCCAGGGTTGTACTTCATTACGCTGACTCCGGCGATCGCTTCGCAGATCTCCATCCAGAAGCTCCTGGCGCCTCTTTTGCTGCTACGCTGCGCACCATGATGGCCAGTCAAGCTGATGCTTGGAGCAATGGGCGTCTGGATATGGATGGTGCCTCTGAGGCCAGGCCCGAATCCGAGGCGTCTGCCGATGCTGTGATCGGGGTGTCCCTGCAGGCCACTCAGGAGTTGGTGGCTTTCCTTGCCCACGTCCCGACCTGGAGCTTTTCAGGGTTTAGGGTTTAGGGTTTACATGGGGTTTAGGGTTTAGGGGTTTAGGGTTTAGGGTTACCCTAAACCCTAAACCCTAAACCTCGTTCTGGAGAAAGGGGGCGTCACCATAGGTTAAACAAAAACCCTAAACCTCGCCTTTGCACAAGTAGGGTGTGGAACATTGTTGTTGTAAATTCATGATGTCGACTGTGATTTTGGTTGGGTTTCCTGTTGGTCTGAGTAGAATTGGGAATATGAGGGAATGCTATTACGGTTCATTCAGACACCCACCGCACGACTCGCTGCCTTCACCTCCTTGTATCTGTGCATGCTTCCCACTCCTCCACCCTAAACGCCCACAGCGGCTGGGTCATTTTCGGTGAGGCTTTGGAGCTTCGGGTTTAGTAGTTTACGGGTGTTCCCAGCTCAGATCCCACGAGAGCAGCTCTGTGTAGGAATGTCGGAACCAGTCCTAAATCCCAAACATTTAACACCCGATCCAAAGCCTCTATCCATCTCTTCAACAAGGGCCACGCGAAGTGCGACGGTGGTGAGTCCCACCTCGCCGTGGGGATTCCCAGCGCCTTTGCCGTTGCCTGCAGAAGACTTCGGGCAAAAATGATAAATGCCGAATGCCGAGAGAGAGTGTAACTAGCTTTGCGAACCAATGGCCAAAACCAATCTCCAGTCGAAACGACCATATCAACCTCTTCAGCGACAGTAACAACTAGGAGCCAATGCAGTTATGATTAGCAGTCGAAGCAGCGACCGTAGAATGAATGGGTAAGCTCGTCACAGACTGGGTGGCCCATGGGCTGAGCATTGAGCATCAGCTGCTGGTGTGATGATTGTACGAACCGGAGCTCCCCAAACCCAACACTAAAACCTCAAGGCATCAGTTATAAGCCCTAGACCTGAAACCCGACAGCCCGAAATCCTAAACGCCAAACCCTAAACCCCTAAACCCTAAACCCCTAAACCCTAAATCCTAAACCCCTAAACCCCTAAACCCTCAACCCTAAACCGTCTGCGCGAAAGGAGATCGGCGAGGTCGGCGTCGAGCACTTTGACGTTCTCCAACGTTCCGTCACGGACTCGGTAAGGGTTTAGGGTTTAGGGTTTTGGCTTTATTTGTGGTTTTGGGTACATGGGTTTTTCGGGGTTTGGGGCCACAGATATTGATATCCGAAGTCCCGAAGCCGAACCGGAAATTTTAAGAGTTGAGAAGGTGCTCTGTCGAGGTTTTCAACCAATGCTTTTGCAAGTGATTGTATGTTGTCCACACGGATTTTCATCGTTCGAGTTTCTACTTTATTGTAGGAAAGGATGCATTATGTGTGCTTGCACAGACATGCATGCATAAGTAATATAGAACTACGTTTTAGTGCATACATGTATGTATGTATGTATGTATGTAGGCAGGCAGGCAGGCAGGTAGGTAGGTAGGTATGTATGTATGTATGTATGTGTGTATGCGTGTATGTGTGTATGTGTTTATATGTATACATATACTCTATATACATCATGTGTATATATATATATATATGCATATACGTATATACGTATATATGTATATATGTGTATATGTATATATGTATAAGGTTCTCAGAAAACCATGAGGAACTAGCAGGCTCCTTGGTGCAAAGAACCCCTCGATTTTCAGACGCTCCCATTGGGGGTTGATGATTCCAGCCTCTAAACTCCACCTAAACCATCCTGAACCCAAAACCTTAAACCCTAAAGCCCTAAACCCTACACCCTAAAACCCTAAACCCTACACCCCCGACCTCCCGGAAGCCCCTTTTGCTAAGCTTGCTGATCCTTCATCTGCTCCTTATGAACCCGTATGTAAACGGGATAAGGACTACATGCACAAGCTTTGAATAGTAGACATATTCGTTCAAGCTCAGTTTTTCAATGCCCAGCGTTTGCAATTAGACTGTAGGCATTGTGTAGTGATTTAGGGTTGTAGAGGCATGTTGGGTATTTGGGAATCGCAGTGCTATTCTGAAAGCTCCCAGGCTTGTGAGGGGTAGGCCTCTCAAACGTAAAGCCTCATGACTAAACCCTAAGCTCTGAATCCCACAACCTAAACCCTAAACCCTGAAGCCTAAAATGTCCTTTTTGGGTCTCTGGCCTCCTTTAAGGAGCCCTTTAAGGAACCCCTTAAGGAGCCCTTTAAGGAGCCCTTTAAGAAAACTAAAGTCCTACTCAGGGCCAAAGGTGGCCTTCAAGATTTCTTCCCGTGCTCACCCTGGCTTCCGGGCCGCAAGGGGGTGTGGGTTTAGGGTTTAGGGTTTCGGGTGGCAAGGTGGGGGAGAGGGATTATAATGGGTTTATAGGGTTTGCAAAATCAACTTCAGCCCGAAGTCTTCGTATGTCACGAAGCCAGGCTGGTTTAGAGTCGACTCTTCCCATGCGTCAGCGCGGATTGCTGTTTGACATTGCAACTACTGTTCCTTCCGGGGTCGAGGTTTAGAATTCGTGCTAGGGTTTTGAAGTTCACTTTTATGGCTTCGGGTTGTACATGAGGCTTCGTGTTAGGGGATAGTTGGGACGAAACTCTTCTGGAGTTTTGGAGTAAAGTTTCGGTGGTTTTTTCGAGGCTTATGCCCCGAAATCCAAAAGGGAATTTAGTTTTGGAGTAAAGTTTCGTTTGTGATTTCCCAGGTTTATGACCCGAAATCCAAATTTATGACCCGAAATCCAAAAGAGAATTTAGTTTTGGAGTAAAGTTTCGTTTGTGGTTTCCCAGGTTTATGACCCGAAATCCAAAAGGGAATTTAGGGACACTGAGCACCGAGTCCAAATCGGACCCTGCAGCCAAATCTCAACTGCAAGGCCACCTAAACCCCTGCAGCCCTACATCCTCAGCCCAGGGGTTAGGGCTTTAAGGGTTATATGGCTTTAGGGTTTACACGCTTTAGGTTGAGGCTTTAAGGGTTCTAGGGCTTTACGGGTTTATTAGGATTTTAGGGCTTATGGGGTTTATAGCAAAGCTAACAGGGAGAGCGCAAGGTGTGGCAAATGCGTGCCGTTGCCGCCCGAAGGAGGTCTACCTGTAAAGCCAGAGCAGCCCCTGGCTTGCATTGGCAAAGTTTTTTTTCAGGCCTTTTTTTGGTCCAAAACCCAACTTTTCAACTTCTGGGCTCTTATGAGGTTAAGCCCTGGGGTTTTTGGGAAGTAATAAGGGGTTTTGCCAAGTACGTAGAAGAATACATATCTGAATAAAGCGCTTTGCGTAGTCTTTCAGGGTGCAACGAGAGTCCCTTACGGGAAGATGCATTCTATAGTACTGGTGGCACCTTGGGAAGCTTAATTCCCTTTGCGGAGCTACAGGCGGCTCTTATGATGAATATTTCTGGTGAATAGAAGGAAAACATTTCAACAGAGTCGGAGCATTCAGCGCGAGGAGAGCGAACATCTCAACACAACCAAGCCTCTAGTCAGAAGATACAGTATCTAGGTCTGACCGTGGGCAGCTTTTCCTCTTTGCAGTCTTAGGTTCCGTATAAAACCACCCTATACCAAACAGGGATGCATTCCTGTCAATTTAGGACGTGTTTCGGGTTTAGGGTTTGGGATTACTTTACTACGGTTGATGGACAAAATCCTGCATGACCCATAATAAGGAATATACCATAATTCCCATAGTTTAGAGTCCTTAGGGTCATGCAGGATTTTGTCCATCAGCCGTATTTAATCCCAAAGGTCAACCTTAAGTTTGGCGGGGATACCGGATGAGCCCAACCGAGGAGCAAATCGCGGGTTAAGGTTTTGTGAGTTCAGGGTTTCGGATGGTTGAGGGCTCGGGGTTGAGGGTTTAGGGTTTAGGATTTAGGGGTTAGGGTTTAGTGTTTGGGGTCAAGTCAAGGGTTTTGACAGTATACTTTCCACCCCAAAAAGCCGACTCTAATTACGAAGGCCCAAGTATTACACCAAGCTTACTTTCGGCCGTTGACCCGAACGGATAATGAGACTTTCCGGCTCCTCAGCCCTAAATTCTCGATCCTCAGATCCTCAGATCGTTTAGGGTTTACGTGGACGCTTAGAAGCCTACTGTTTTTAGGGTTCCGTAGTATGATTTCCGTATATGAAACCTTGGAAAGGTAGGTTATTTGGGGTTAAGGTAGGGCCAGGAGGCGCGACCGTAAAACCCACGAGCTTTGGACTCTCGACTCTTGAATCCCCCTAAACCCTACCCTAAGGGTCCAGGTGTCTCCTTAGGAGGGTCCGGAATCTCCTAGAGAGAGCCCTTGGGTCTCTTTGAGGTCTCAGAAATCCTACATTTTGAGGTTCCATAAAGTGTCCTTAGGGTAAACCCTATACCGTACAAAGCTACTTGAAGGGGCAGGGGACTTAGTAAGTAGGTTATAAGTAGAGTTATGAGTGCCCTAAATGGAGTTACCCTAATTATAACCCTACTTATAACTAACTTACTAAGTCTCCTGCCCCTTCAAGTAGACCCTAAACCCTAAACCCTATAGATCCCTTTAAGGAGCCCTATAGATCTTTAGGAACCCTTACTCAGTCCCCTGCCCTTCAAGTAGCACAGGTTGATCCTTGGCAGCGTGTCCTCACTCAAGGCAAGCTGAGCTCCTTTAGGGAGTGCGCCCGGCCAACCAGAATCTGTATACAAGGGCCGCTATAGATTCTAGATTGGGGTCTACATTAAGAGCCATCTTTAAAAAAGAAGCAGGTTGTGGAAGATACAGGAAGAGAATAGGGCTGTTGGTTTTGGAGCCAAAGCTTATGGGGCTTCCGCGCAGACTGTATAGCCCAGAGGGTCCAAGTACCCAAATAGTAAGGTTTCAAGGTCCAAAAACCATTCAGAGTATGGACTTTGGGACCTAAAACCCTACTATTTGGGTACTTGGACCCTCTGGGTAGGGCTCTGCTCCGACTCACGGCTCTCCATGCGTACTTCTTCATATGTGTGCCCTCAAACCCACCCAAGATCTCAGCCCAGCAACAGCCCTTAAACCCTGAATCCTCAGCAAAGCTGCCTAACCCAGAGGGTCCATATACACTACTATTATGGAATTAGGCCCCCAAAACCATAATGGGGATGGTTTTTTAGGGCCTAATTCCATAATAGTAGTGTATATGGACCCTCTTGGGATTCCTAAACCCTAAACCCCTAAATTTAAACCCTAAACCCTAAACCCAAGCCATGGCACAAACATGAACCCAAAGCCTTGAGCCATACTTTCCCCCTTCAGGATCCCTGGCGCAGAGGCCGCAGAGCCTAGGCGAAAACGCCCTCAATCCTCAGTCTTAAACCCTAAGCCCTAAACCTTTCCTTGCTTTTAAACCCTGGGATGTTTATGTATGCAGGTATGCATGCATTCATGAATTGATGCAGTTATGCACGTACTTACGTATGTCTGTCTGTCTGTCTGTCGGTCGGTCTGTCTGTCTGTCTGTGTATGTATGTATGTACGTATGTATGTATATGTATGTATGTATATATGTATGTATGTATGTATGTATATGTATGTGTGTATGTGTATATGCATGCAGGCATGTATATGCCTAAAAACCTGCAGTGCCGCAGTGACATTTCCGCTTTCGACGTCACATAAACCCTAATCCCTGCACTCTGCTGATGCGGAAGCCTATACGCTTGATTCGTAGAAAATCCTAGACATGGAACTTCACACTCCTAATTTGCCGGAGCTTCCTGACAGGTGCTCACCGATTCGTTGCAGGAGGCAGGGAAGGGGTACAAGGTACAAAGGTCGAGGATGATGGGAGAATGCAGGTAAACGACCCTTCCCCCTCAACCCTAAATCCTGGCCCGAATCCCAAGTTGAGAGGACTGTTTGGGTGATTGCATCGGGGTTACACTGAGTGACACTCAGATGCCGGAAAGTTGCCAAACAAAAAGCCCCAACGCTCCCAACGCACCTCCCAAGCCCCAGCACCTTTCGCGGCCGCTTGTGATTCCAGGGAATGGTTTAATGTCTTGTGCAAGGGCATTAACTTTACCTGCCCGAACCCATGAGCCCCAATCTCATCCCCAAGACCACCTGAAACCCTAAGTCCTATTAGGGTTTAGGGTTTGGGTTTAGGGTTTGGGGCTTATTGTTGCCCTAAACCTAAACCCTAAGTCGCGATTGGCCGGCCTGATTGCGTCCATGAGCCCTCACAACCGAACTGTTCATGACCATCGCGGTCCTGGCGATGATATCAGGTACCTGGGTTTAAGGTTTAGGGTTAAGGGTTCAGGGTTTAGGGTTTAGGGTTAAGGGTTTTGGGCTTAGGGTTTAGTGATGGCGGAGATCTCGAACATTCTGCATATTGCCAGCTTTGCCTCTAGACATGCAGAAGAGAGAATGAGAAGGAGAAGCGTGGGGAGAAGCCGGCCCAGGCCAGCACCATCGGCGCCCTAAACCCTAAACCCTAAACCCAAAACGAAGAAGCCCGCAGAGCCAGCCGAAGGCGAGGCGAGAGGCTGCAACTGGACGCCGGAATCCCCTCGACCACCAACATAACTCCCTAAGAGTCCAAAGGATCCAATAATTAGGCACTTGGGTTTAGGGTAGTAGTTATGTAGGTTACTATTTTGGAGAGTATATGATAATGTAGGAACCTGATCAAGGTTCCCTGGTCCTATAACCTTGATTAAACTAGTAGGATTCATATAAGGAACCCTAATAAAGGCCCAAGGTTTCTTAATCAGGTTCCTACATTAACTAGGAACTTGGACCCGTAGGGACCGGGACCCGAAGGGCCTCCAAAGCCCAGAGTAAGTCCAGCACCCCTGAATGATTGTCGGCGATGCCTCGTAGTTTCTACTTGGGGATCCAAAAACTCTACCCTACAATTCAGGGGTCATAACCTACTATTCTGTAGGGTTTGGGATCACAGGAATACTACGACTGCATTCTATTTCCGACAAGACCGCAGTTGGGTTTAGAATTCAATTTCTTTGGTTCAGCTTTGGTTTTTTCTTTGGGGCGCCTTCAAGTTTTTGGGCTTAGGGTGCTGCGACGCATAAGTGTTGAAACTCATGCGAAGCCCGGGACCCATAACTCACTTGCGAACTTGTCAAAATCAGGATCCCGTCCTTCGGGGCCTTTTACAGTAAACCCCATAAAGTTGGAAACCGGAGTAAGGCCAAACAGTGCTGGGATTCCCTATACATTACTCTTAAGGATTGAGGCTATGGGGTTTCCAACTTTTGGGCTTCTACTGTAAAGTAAGGCATGTGCTATCGAGGCCCATCGTGGGGTCCTGGTAATGTAGGAACCTGATTAAGAAACCCTGGCCCCGCAATCCCCAACATGTTAGGGGTCAAACAAAGAGCCCCAATAAAGACCTATAGGGTCTCTTAATCAGGTTCCTATATCATCAACCCTAAACCCTAAACCCTAAACCCTATGTTGTGGGACTAGGCACCTCGAGACTCTAAGCTTGTATCTCTGCAGCAGGCCCAGGATGCCTCTGGCCCGAAAAACCTACCTGTCTGCCCTAAGGGTCCAGGTATCTCCTTAGGAGGGTCCGGAATCTCCTAGGGAAAGCCCTTGGGTCTCTGTGGGGTCTCAGAAATCCTACATTTTGAGGTTCCCTAAAGTGTTAGGACCCTTAGGGTGAGGACTTTTACGCAGAGCCGGTGAAGCCTTGTTTAAGATATAATATAGGAGCTTGGGTACCTAGAAATATGATTCCTTACAATCACTATGGCCTGAAAGTATTGCAAGTATACGATGAAGATCCCCCCTTTTGAAAAACTATTATAGTAACGCTTATGGTGCCCTTTGATACGAACCCTTTAGCAGGAGCCCTTCTCGAAATAATTTAAGGCCCTGATTTTAGGATTCATGGGTTCAGGTCGGGCACGTGATCACGTCCCCGAAGAGGGCCGGCGACTTGCGGTGGGATGTGGGCTTCCGGGTTGCCTCCAGGACCCCCCAATGGCCCCTTAATGGAGCTTTCATGGTCCTTACTACCCTAAGGGTCCTAACACTTTAGGGAACCTCAAAATGTAGGATTTCTGAGACCCCAAAGAGCCCAAAGAGCCCTAGCCCTCCTAAGGAGATTCCTGGACCCTTAGGGTAGTGCATATTGAGGCTTTTTCAAAGGGTTGCTGGGGGGTCCAAGCTGTTCGCGCATGTAAACCGTAGGGTTTAGGTTGGCTGCCGGCCCCACTCTGTAAGAGCTAGACATTATGAATAGTACATCTACATAGCCTTAATATGACCCCTGATACAGACTTTTGCAGGGTGGGGGCAGGACCCAAGTTTTAGGGTTTAGAAGGTTTGGAGGTTGGGCGTGAGGGCCTGGGATGCGGAAGAAATTATGGTTTACGATTTTCTGGCCCTGTTTCGGCCTCTTGGGTGCAGGGGGGGGGGGGGGGGGGGGGNGGGGGGGGGGGGTGCGGTGCATGAAGTTCGGGGTAGGTAGTTTAGGGGCATGCACAAGTAGAGCAGTTGTCTTATCTTCGGAGTTCCTTAATGTAGTTCTGTTGTAGTACATCCCCCAGGCATCATTCCAAATTCATTACAAGCCCCGACATTAAGACCACCCGAAAAGTAACCCTTAAAGAGAAAACCCCTACCGACCTTGAAAAGGGCGGTTTGAGGTCCGGGACTGGATTGGTTCAAGGTGGAGGTTTAGGGTTCAGGATTTACCTGCGGATCCGAAGACCTACCGTTTTGAGGGTTATACCCCATAATAGGAGGTCATAACCTGCTATTTTGTAGGGTTTGGGGATGCAGGTAGGGCTTTAGGAGGTTTGTTCTAGTTTAGGGCTTTTCTTGTACCGGAAAGAATAGAAACCCGAAAGCTTCCTTTGGGCAGGGCGCTTTCTGCATTCAGAACAATAGAATGCTATCCAAAGATCATAGTCCCTTCTTCTCTAGGGTTCGTATTAAGGAACCTTTTCTTTGAGGGTTGATTCACAATATTCACAGTAGCTCAGATGGTTTCGCAGGGTCTCGGAGTTGGGGGCTTGCTGTTTCTTGTTCGACCTGGCAGTCCTCTCTTGCAGCGCCTTCCTCAAACTCTACCCTAACCGACCATAACCTACTTTTTGTAGTGTCCCTAGCCTATAGGGCCTAAAAGTTCTATATCAGGGTTCATAATGATAATAAGAAACTACAAAAAGTTGGGTATGGTAGTTTAAGGTAGACCTTCACCAAGAAAATCCTAAGCTCTCCGGCCTAGGCCTATATCTTCAACCCTGAAACAAGAAGCTCGCGTCTCATGTGCCGGTGTTGTGTGTGTGTGTGTGCTAAAATGCGAACTCTGCCTCGAGCACTTGCGAAATCGGTGGCAAAGCGCATAAGTAATTTGCGGGGCCTAAGCATGCCTTAGACCCCCCCAATTAAACCAGCAGAATGGTCCCTCCCGCATAAATGGGTGGTCTTGGGGTGGGAATGGTTTTCATCCTTAAACCCTAACCACAAATCCCAAGCCCTAATAATTCAGTGTTCCGCAAATTAACGAGCACTAACTCACCCTTGCTTGTGACCTACGTTTCTGTAGAGTCCAGGCTTATCAGCGCTTACCCGTGTTTGAAACCAACGTTTTTGTAGAGTCCATACTTTATCAGGGTCCTTGATGGTCCTTGCGTTGAGGGTTTATCATAAGAACCAACGCAAAAGTAGGTTATGGTAGAGTACTTGGAGGTTCTTGGGTAGTTATAAGTGGGGTCATATGTAAGGTAAGTACATTTACAACGCATATTAGGGGACCTATAACTCCACTTATAACTACCTATGAACCTCCCAGTAAGGGAAGCCTTCAGCCCAGGCCAGCGCGCGTGCTGCATTCGAGAAGCCTCCACCGGTGGCAGAAGAGGAGGAGGTCGTTGGCTCGGGAGGGTTTTGAACCGGTTTAGGGTTTAGAGTTTTAGGGTTTAGGGTTGGGGGTTTAGGCTGAGGGTTGGGGATTTAGGGTTTAGGGCACCTGAGTTAACGCCTATAGATTTAGAGTAGGGTTGTATAAGGCCGTATTGTTTTTTGCTTTGATCCCTGGGAGAGTTTCTTAAGACTTGGAACTCAATTGCTGGGTACTGGTTGTATAGGGGCTACGGGCCCTAAACCCTAAACTCTAAACCGGTTTTAAATGGTTGCATATGGGTGGCCCTATCAACCAGACTCGGGTTGTGGTGTACAGTCTCGCACAACCCTAAACCCTAAACCCTAAACCATATACGGGAAATGTACTATTGATGACGAATTATTCAGACCCCTATGTCAAGCAAGATGTAGAAACGACAGCAGCAACGGCAGGGTGCTGAATCTAACGATAAAGGCATTTGTGAGTATCTGGTGAACCCAGTGTTATAAGATGTTATAAGACAAGGATGCCTTAAACCCTGCGTGCCCAAACTTCAAAACACGACAAGCAAGCAAACAGACAAACACACAAGCTCAAACAAACGAGCGAACGAACGATCAAACTACTAAACAAACAAGCAAGCAAGCAAGCAAGAAAGCGAGCAAGCGAGCAAACAAACAAACAAGCTTACCCACATGCACACATACACGCAAAGCTACCTACTTACGTACCTACCGACCTACTTACCGACCTACGTACCTGCCGGCTTACATACGTTCATGCGTGCATACGTACATACCTACCTACATACGTACAGACAGACAGACATATATGCTGAGTGGTTTTTCAGTTCCACAGCCTTCTGACAGCGTGTATGGACCCTATTCTAGCAAACAACGCCCCTAAACCACCGAACTTCCCTGTTCTAGCAAACAACGCCCCTAAACCACCGAACTTTTTCTTATTCTTGAGGAGCAGGAATACAACCCCGAGGAGCCCGTTCAAGAGCGCTTGGAGGGCGGGGAGGCCAGCGAAAGGGAATTGCCACGGAAACTTCAAATCTAAACCCTCTAAACCTTGAACCCTAAACCCTGAACCCAAGCCCTAAACCCCTAAACCGAAGCCCTCCACCCAAGACCCGAAGCTCATTAGTTTCAAAGTCTCAGGTGTAGGCTTCGCAAGAAGGCCCCAAACCGAACCCCCACGGACGAATAGCCCTCGACCCGGCAGTCCCGAACCGGCTCGCTGGGTTGAGGATTTCGGGATCAGGGTTTAGGGTTTAGGGATCAGGGTTTAGGGTTTAGGGATCAGGGGTTGCCGTAAAGTGACGCGATGACGATGCACGAGGCTTGCACTGTTTCGACGTTAACTGCGGCAGTCAGCTCTTCAGCGTATGACCGCATTCGTATGCGCAAAACGCTCGGCTCGAGCAGAGACGTGCAGAGCCACCAGACGAGTACCAGAGCAAAGACGTGGCTAAGACCCCGGTCGTCAAGCTACGACGACCAGCAATGCCGACGCCCAAGGCGAAGGCGAAGCCACGGGCAGCCCAGCCGGAGGAGCCGGAAGGTGCCCAGCCAAAGGCAACACCAACAAAACTGGAAGCATCATCGGTTCGGCTGAGTGACTGAAATGTGCCCAAAAACCCAGCTCATCGGCGTTCGGGCCCTCACCTTGGACTCGCAAGGGCACCAGCATGACAGACGGGCTCGAGCAACCAACACCCCACCGTGACTTCGATTGAGGCTTGTGATGTGGTGGCTGGCTGCCGGCGTGCCGTGTGCTTGCGCTCGTACCCCGAGCGTGCCAGCCGTGCACTGGGCCTGTGTTCGGGCGTGGCTAAACCAGGAGGTCGTCGCCCGGACCTTAAGACTCTCAAAATGAACCCTCGGTGCAGAGATCAAGCAAGCAACTGAGGGACCGACGTCGGCTCCGTCCCGGAACACCTGGCCAAGCGGCTCAACCGCCACGTGGGCGCTCTCTATGAGCCAAAGGCAGCGGCGGTGAGCACACAACTGCAGCTGCTGCGCAAAGAGGTGTCGGTCGAGGACCTCAATGCGACGCTGCCACCTAGAGGCGTCTGCAGACGAAACCCATCGCCAACAACTCTCCTTTATCAGGCAGTCGACCGAGGTGCTCGTCGGACAGCTGAACAGCGAGAACCGGGTGTTCAGGCAGATCGCTGAAGCCGAGAATCGAACAGCACAAGCATTGCAGGCACAGCTAGCACACACCGACAGAGAGTGCCGTGAAGAAAGATCAATGGCCATGCAGCTTGGTGCACAATACACCGAAGCACAGGCACTTGCACGCAGGCTCGCAGCTGAGAACAGACAGCACGACTACGCGCGAGCCGAACTGCGTACTTCGTTCGATCAGAACAGAGCTCAGATGATCAAGTACTTAGGTGATGAATTTGAACAAAAGCTCCAATGGGAAGAGAACGAATACCACCAACGCCGCCGTGGCCTCGGCAGTGCGGAACAAGAGAAACGAGCTAAAAGCCGTAAGCACATGCAGTTTGCTCCACGCCCCCCCCTGAGGGGCCCTTTTTGGAGGGCCCAATTGGCCGACCACTTGCAGGGTGAAGGGATTGGGGCTTAGGGTGTTTATTTAAAGGGACCAGTACTGCACTGGTTTCGACGAGAACCTGCTCCGTACCGGGCCTAAAGCCGGGTGCTACCGTCATCACAGCTCGGCAAGCGTATTGGGTCGCTTGCAGGTCGAGGGGCTTAAGCGCCCCACACGGAGGTGGGCGGCTTCAGCCATGAGTATAGGGTTTAGGGATCAGGGTTTAGGATTTCGGGATCAGGATTTTAGGGTTTAGGGATCGGGTTTCAGGGGGTTCTCAAAAGCTTGGTTAAACCTGCCCCAAAGCCTGAAACCTTGAACGCTTGTGCCGAAAACCAAGCACCCCGCACTCCGGGTTTAGGGCTTTAAGGCTGTAAGGGGGTTTCGGCTGATGGAAAAATCTTGCGTATCCGTATAAGTACCCTAAAATCTAGAATGAAGAAATTTTATTTTTAACCCTTAAACCCTTACACTAACCCTTCTAATGACCCTATAACAACCCTCATACAACCCTGTAACATCCGTATTTTCACAACCTAAAAATTCTTATAGAACCCGTCAAAACTTCAGCCATTATATCTTTCAGCCTTAAGATAAACCCTATCCTACACCCTATTAAAATGCCTGAACCCCTAGAAGCTTTTCAAGCTTCGGACATTTCGACCTTGAACCCTAAACATCCCAAACCCTAAACGAGGCAGCGGTGAAGTTCCACACCCGGTCCCCAAGGTCCGGCGCTCGGTATTTTGCTGACTGCCCGTGGCTCGGGTGCTGTAGCTTTTGCTACCGCAAGTGGAATCCAAGATGGCGGAGGGACTGGTTTGGACACTTGGGGATCTGAGGGTGATGGTTTCGTGTCTAGTGTTTAAGCATTTTCTGAGTTAAAGTCTCTCTTGTAAGTACTGGCGTTTGGGATAGGATTTGGGGTGTAAATTCAGAGTTTAGGGCGTCAGGTTTCCCGGTGTGGCGCGTAGGGGCAGGAGGTTCGAGACTTTGGGATGAAGGTCTTCATATTCCTTTCTAGGATCTTAATCACAGAACTGGTAAAACCAAAAAAGAAGTACAATGAAGACTCTTCTAATGAAGACTATAATTAGGCTTAGGGCAGAGTATCGCTCCACAGATCCGTAACAGCGAGCAGACTCATGATCATAATGTCTGCTCCCTGAATGCTGAACCAAAAGCCGCGAACTTCAAATCATTCGGGTTCGAACCGGAAAATCTGAAGTGAACTACAGCCTAAACCCTAAACCCTGCCCCAACCTCAATTCGAAACCATCAGTGCCACCAGTGCCATAGCAACACAACTCCCAAATCGTAGCCTGAAGCTGCCTGAAACCCCTAAGGATTGAAACCTCACAATACTTTGAAGCCCCTAAACTCCGTGAACTATGCCGGAGAACCCTTAACCGTAGTTCCGAAGAGACTGCAATCACGGGACCGTCGTAATTAACTATACTATCTGGGGGGGGTTCCTTAAGTTTATCTACGGTATAATATACCCAAATAAGGCGCCTATATGAAACCCCGGACCCGAAGCACAACACCATGTTCCCCAAACCCTAATCTAAAGTTAGCCAGGAACCCCAAACTTAAACTTAGGACCTAGTCCCTAATGCTAAGTTACTAAGCCTAAATCAACCCACAACGCTAGACCCTGAACCACAACTCTAAACCCGAAGCCGCAAACCCTAAACCTCAAGACCCAAGACCTAACTAGGTTCTTGAGTAGTACCCTTTTGCCCTGTTTGCAGTAAAATCCCCTTATTAATTAAAACCGAGTAGTAGGGAAAAAGGGTACCCTTATTATAAAGGGGCTACTCAAACTGACGCCCTAAAAACCCCACCCGCCGGGCCCGACACCCTAAACCCTAAAAATCCTAAACCCTAACCCTAAAAATCCTAAACCCTAAACCCTAAAAATCCTAAACCCTAAAAACCGTAAAAACCCTAAACCCTAAAAACCCTAAACCCTACATACCCTTGCCCTTGCAGGGTTGAGCAGCTAGCGGAGCGACTGCAGCTCACGGCCCGGTGCCTCAGAATCAACGGTTTAGGGTCTAGGGTTTATAGTATATAGTATAGGGTTTAGAAGCCCTAATCCCTAAACCGGTTTCTGATCTGGGGTTGGGCGTATGTTGAAGGAACTACACGCGGGTAGGGCGTTTTTGGGTGGTTTTAATTGCCCGACCTCCAACACTACACGGCCTTGGGGCTGTAGGGCTGGGCTTAGGTTTAGGGATTAGGGTTTAGGGTTTAGGGTCGCAGGGTCTTGAAGGTTTCAGGTGGTTTCGAGGTTTAAGGATTTTCGGGCTTCGGGGGTGAAGGGTTCAGGATTTTAGGGTGGGTTTTTGTGTTGGGCTGAGGGCTATGGAAAAAGATGTGCCGTATTCCTACGCTACCTGGTGCACGCAGCATGTTGCATGAGCGTTTGAGACCAGGACCTGGTTTTGACTAGGGCGTAGGGATGTCTTTATGGATGCCCTAAACCCTAGCCCCACCTCCCAATTCCCCAAATCCCTAAACCCGCATGGATTGCTTGTCGCTCGGAAGCTCTCGGAAACCGTCTGCATGTAGCAATGTGGCAAGATACTCTTCTTCGTAGAGTATATAACCTTTAACCTTTGCTGGGTACTAGAACCATAACCGCATAATGCCCAGTATAGTTCTCCTAGGATACTGGACAAGTAGGTCATTCTCATGCGGCTGCAGTGGTGAGTCATGACATGAAGCAGCATTGGCAACGTCCGTCCGATGCTCCGCCCCCGGTACGCCGCACAGGGTACTCGGATCCTGGTCCGTTGCCAGGCTTCGGCGACCAGAGCCAAGGAAAGCCGGAGTGGCTCCGCCAGCTCGATCCGTCCGATCTCGATCCTGAGTGCTTCCGCTGGGTGGAGGGCGATCCGCCCCTTCCCGCTCCCATGGTCTCACAAGGCTCATGGTCGACCAGGGAGGGGTGGCTTGCCAACTTCCAGTCCACATATCCCACATCTCCAATTGCCCTGCAATCTTCGCCGGAAGATCTCGGTAAACTAAACGCGTATAAACACCTGAAACGCCTTACCCCTAAACCATGGGCGCCAAACCCTGGCTATAGTATCCATTGTATTTCCTTGTCGTGGCTTCTTGGTTTAACTGATTAGTGTCCTGTAAGGTAACCCCACTCAACGGAACTACAGTGCAGATTATAGGTAGACTTTTGAATTCCTAAACCCAACCCTAAGGGTCCTAACACTTTAGGGAACCTCAAAATGTAGGATTTCTGAGACCCCAAAGAGACCCAAGGGCTCTCCCTAGGAGATTCCGGACCCTCCTAAGGAGATACCTGGACCCTTNTAAGGGTCCTAACACTTTAGGGAACCTCAAAATGTAGGATTTCTGAGACCCCAAAGAGACCCAAGGGCTCTCCCTAGGAGATTCCGGACCCTCCTAAGGAGATACCTGGACCCTTAGGGAAGACCCCATGTCTCCCAGGCAAACCATCCGACTACATTTTCTCAACGTACGGTGGACACTCCCGAGGACGTTGAGAATACTCCTCTCATGCATAGGGTTCACGGGCTCAGGCTTTATGCTTTAGTTTTGTAGTGTTAGCCGTGATCCTTCAGCGTATAATTTACTGGGTTCTTGTTAAGGGATTTAGTTTAAGTTACCATAATAAGGAAACTATATTAGATACTATAGATCGCCATATGGTAACTTATTAAACTTTATTAAACTAAGTTCCTTAACAAGAACCCAGTTTAGGGTTTGGGGTTCAGGGTCGTGGAGTTAGGAAGTCAAGGGTTTGCAACTCAAGACCGCCATGTGCGGTAACAACAAAGGTCCAGAGGACCCAATAATTACTTAGTTGCTGAGTGGATACACTTTACACTTTTTGGGATAATATTACCCACTATAAAATTGACTGAAATTGTACACTTTTTGGGGCTTATGAACTCAGCAACTAAGTTAGGTACTCGGCTTCAGTATAGTAATTTTAGGGTTTAGGGTTGGAGTAGAATTGCACTAACCAAGAGAGTCCATAACCACTACGATTATGGAGTTTGGTCCCAAAAACCATAATGGGGATGGTCTTTTGGGCCCTAATCCCAGAATGGAACTATATGTGGACCCTCAGGGAAACAACACAATATGTATCATACGTGGTGCTGCAACATTGGCAAAAGTTTTGCGGCCGTCCGCCATGCTCTCAAACCTGTTTCTGTGATGACTACTCAGAGAGCCCAATACCCCTTAATCAAGGAATATAGCTTAAATCATAATATGAATCCCCTTGTAGTTAAAGGTATATTCCTTAATTAAGGTATATTCCTTAATTAAGGTGTATGGGGCTCTCTGAATATCACAGAAACACCGACTCTTGAGCCCTTAAGCCCTCAAGCACTTAGCAAACCTGGGCCCTCGACGAGCCTGCAAAGTGCAGGAGTCCAGGCTTTAAGCAGATTCAGTCTCCAGGGCTAAGAATGTCTAGTCTTGTGCCTCAACGTCCCCAGGGCGGAGAACCCACAAAATTGTTGTCCTAAACCCTGACATGGCCCCTTCATGGCAGGAGGTTGAGCTTCTTCCCTCAATGCTGCGTTCGCGCTTCTCGCCGCATGGCTTGAAGAGTGGCCCCCCGCCATGTCTGACCTGAAGCCCTAAACCCGAAACCGCAGACCTCAGGTCGTAAGTTCTATTCCGAACCCTAAACTCCAAGCCTTAAGCTGCCAACCCTCCTGAACCGTACCTTAGCCTACCAAAACCTACTTTTTTGTAGGGTCCCTATAAATTCCATATTAGGGTTTACAATAAGAACCTACAAAAATGTAGGGTTTTGTAGTTTAAGGTAAATTAGATGTTCTGGCCAAAGAAGTGTGTTTTGAGCCAGAAAAAGGCGGGCAGGACGGCAAGTGGATGGAGTGGGAGCTCGCTCAGATTCAGAGTGGCAGTACCGTCTGGCATGACCTGTGGGAGTATCAGGACAACTAACCCTAAACCCTATACCCTAAACCCCATCTAATCCTTCGCCAAAAAGTATGCCATTTCAGACGAGAGCTCGTGGACGAGTGCAGATGCCGGAGACGACAGGTACCATGCAGGTTGAGGTTTTAGTCGAACCGCTACCTAACTCTGAACCCTAAACACTCGATTCTATACTCCGTAACACGGTTTATGGTTGCGTAGGGTTTAGGGTTTAGGGCCTTGGGTTGCTTAGGGGTTTTATGGAAGACTTAGGGAGGAGGCAGATCTCGTGTGTTACCTACCTGGAGATCCGAAGACCTACCGTTTTGAGGGTAAAACCGTTATACCCTATACTTAAGAGGTCATAACCTACTATTTTGTAGGGTTGCCATGGTCGAAATTGAACCCTTTTTCCTAAGCCCTAAACCCAAGCCTACTAAACCTACTAAACCTACTACTAAACCTACTAAACCTGCTAAACCTACTAAACCTACTACTAAACCTACTGCTAAACCTACTACTAAACCTACTACTAAACCTACTACTAAACCTACCACTAAACCTACTACTAAACCTACTAAACCTGCTAAACCTACTAAACCTACTACTAAACCTACTACTAAACCTACTACTAAACCTACTGCTAAACCCACCACTAAACCTACTACTAAACCTACTACTAAACCTACTACTAAACCTACTACTAAACCTACTACTAAACCTACTACTAAACCTACTACTAAACCCACTACTAAACCTACTACCAAACCTACTACTAAACCTACTAAACCTACTAAACCTACTACTAAACCTTCTAAACCTACGAAGCCTACTAAACCCTCAAGGGAGCCCCGACCTGGTCCCTGGAACCCTGAAGCCGCCGTAAACCCCAAAGCCCCAAGCCAAGCAGTCGCCTGAAACACGAGTAGTGTTTTGGGTTTAATGTAGGAAACCCTAAACCGGGTCCTTATAATAAGGAATTGGGAGTGGTCCTTTAATAAGGGTACTACAAGGGTTCCTTTAAAGGGATCTACAAAGGGTTTAGGGTTTAGAGTTTGAGAAAATTCGGGGCCCCCTATTTTCGGAAACTCCCATGTAGGAAACCCTAAACCATATTGAGAAAGCCAACTCCCGGGTGCCGCGCCATCGCAGTCATCAGCGCGTCGTAACCGGCCTGGCAGCAGGGAAACGGCCCTAATGAGACTAATGCTGTTTACTGTAGGAACCTGATTAAGAGACCTTGGGCCTGTATTGGGGTTCCTTATATGAATCCAACTAGTCTTGAGTTATAGGGCCAGGGTTTCTTGATCAGGTTCCTACATTAGGGGTTTAGCGTGTAGGGGTCTAGGTTTGATCTTAACCATTAGGAACTACAGTGGAGACTACAGGCTTAGGGTTTAGGGTTTAGGGTTTATAGGTGGGCTTACTTATGAAGCCTCTTTTAAAACTGGCTTTGTGTGTGTGTGTGTGTCTAGGGTCTCTTCGTACCGTGGCTTTCTAAGACTTCTTTGGAGTCAGACTCTAAAGCACTATAACAATGAATCCACGACGCGAATACCTTAGGCCTTGAAGAACAGGAACTACTTAAAATCACATTTAGTTGAGAATTATCTAGGGTGCAGAATTGTTAGCAATCGTATCTGCTTTTGCAGTGCAAGATGCCCCAAAAGCGCTGTTCTAATCGTCAAGGCCCCTTGGCCATAGAACCGTTGAAGCACCTCTCTAGTAAAACCCTAAACGCTAAACCCTAAAACCCTAAACCCTAAACCCTAAACCCCAAACCCTAAACCCTAAACCCTAAAACCCTAAACCCTAAACCCCAAACCCCAAACCCTCAACCTGGAGGCCTCTGTGTGAAACCCCAGAGTACCCTAAACCCGAAACCGCAACAAGGCAAGAGCCGTTCCGGGGCTTCGATGTACAGATGAACCCATCGGACTCCTCGGGATCAGGCAAGCACTGTACCTTCTTCCAATGCTTTCCGGGTTTACCTAGACCTCAAAAGTATGTAGAATAATAGCCGTTTATAGGTGTTGGGCCATTATTTTGCCTACTCTTGGCGGTTTAGGTATGGTGTAGGCTGTTGGTTTTGGGTTCGGGGTTTCGGCTTTAGGGTTTGGGTTTGGGGTTTTGATACAACGAGCCCCCATCCTCTACTGCTTCTTGTGCAGGGCCCCAGCAATGTAGGAGGATCAGAGAAAGAGGTGGGGTGTGGTAGCTTCAGGTATGGCGTAGGGTTGAGGCTGTCAGGTTCAGGCCTTATAAAGCCTAAACCCTAAGCCCTACTAAGACATGCGTAGGTTTCAGGGCCTAGTACAAACTCGAAGCCGCCTTTCTGCAGCAGTCCGGTCTGGTTCAAGAGTGAGGATGTTGGGCTTCACAGCTCAGGAGCTTCTGGTTGGTTTTCGGGGGGGGTTCAACCATTCAGGGTTTAGGTTGCGGAATTGAGTTGAAAGGTTTAGGTTTGGCAGCCTGATTCTACTCGGTCTTCACGGTTGTTGCGGTGCGTACTGTGTTTGGGTTTCGCAAGAACATGCGCAGGGCATTCCCCTGGAGCTAAACCAGACGTCTTCTTAATCTAGAAAAAAATCCTTGCTGCTCGGCTTGCAATCTTTGACGACGACTTCCTTTTTTGTCGAATCATTTCTTGAGAGGTCCGGCTTGCAATAGTTGGTGTAGACTTGCTCTGCAATTTGCTTCGGGACATCAGTTTTTGTTTAGCGTGCAGAAACTGAAACATCCCTCTAAAACAGCCGTCGGGGCTTCCGTCATCACGCGATATGAGAGGGTTTAGGGTTTTGGGGTTTAGGGTTTAGGGGCTGAGAGCCCGTGGGTGGGTTTCGGGGTTGGGGGGGGCCAGTGGGGGTGGGGGATCTCGACTAGACGAGTTTGGATTGTGCGCTGTATGCTGCAGCAATAGACATCGCAAGAAGGTAATTAACTGGCCTTTCTGTACACATGTGGAGACACAAACAAACAAGCTACATACATATATAAATGCATACACACATCCATGCATGCATACATACATACATACATGCTTAAATATGCAAACATACATACCTACATACCCATCTACCTACCTACATACATGCATGTATATACAAGTATATATTTATATACATACAGATAGATAGATAGATAGCTTTGTGTATTGATTGGGTAGCTAAGGTACCCTTTAAGGGACTTGGGCATCTAGGGGCCTGGCAGATACCGATGACAGCGATGCCAGCAGCGATGAGTCGCGCCCGGACGTGCCGCCGGGCCCACAGCCGGATTCTGGCCGGTTTAGGGTATAGAGTTTAGGGTTTAGGGCTTAGGGTTTGGGGTTTAGGGTTTACGAAGCTGTACTTTGAGGACCATGGGACTTGCTTTCTAGGGTTATAAACAAGGTAGCTATAGTTGAGGTGGTTGTGGCGGGACTACATGCTGATGCAAGCGCACGATAAGTGGGTGCGCCCCGGTCCCTAAAGAAGCACACCCACCGCACGCACACTGCATACACACCTTAAGCCCTAAACCCCCAACCGGAAACCCTAAACCGTGAACATGGAACCTTCCAGAATATGAGCCGCAGTCGGTCTCCAATTTGTCGCGCCCTTGTCCTGAATTTAGGCAGATGACCTATTCAGTGGAAGCCGCCAATCCCAACAGGTACAGTAGACTAGGGGTTTTTAGGGGTTTAGGGTTTGGGGACGTTCGGCATTGTGGGGTAACATTTTACATGTTTATGGGCTTTTATAAACCCAAAGAAGAAGCAGAAATCTACATGTTTGATACCTATCCCAACCATGGACTAGTATTCTGAAGCCGGCAAGCTGGGAAGCGATCTTAGCCTATGATGTCCCTATGCCCTCAGCAATCAGATTCCCCGAAAGTCCTTAACCGAGTTGTTCTCGTTGCTTGCAGATGCCACCAGCCTTAGGAGCCGCAATAGTGTTATCGGTTTAGGGTTTAGGGTTTAGGGCAGCGTTGGCATGCTCGAGACGGCTAAAATGGCGGGGCGCGGCAGGGATTATAGATGATATACGGACGTGTTGGTCCATAGACCCTTCGGGGTAGTGGCACTCACGCCGTATTTCTAAGATCCGTTGGAGGATCAGTCTGGCCATAGAATTGAATTGAATTAAACCCTAAATCCCTACTGGCCGTCCTCCTGCATTTCGGAAAGAAGGTACCGATAGGCCTTTTCGTACCCAAAGCATACGGCTGGTTCACAGCCCTGCAGCTCAGAACTTACTTTGAGAGGCTGCACCTGACAGTCAATCATGTTGCTTCGGTTCGTATTGAACCTGGGCCAAAAACTGCACAATGAGAAAAGCCGCTGTGACTTTCGAAAATCAAGCAACGGTTTTCGAAGCCTACGTTGCGCTTGACATCCCTGAAGGGACATCCGGGCAGCGGATTACGAGTGTTCTACGAAAGAGAAGTGGGATAAGAGCTGCAGCTCCAGTCGTTGAGATGGTGCGGCACCTCGTGCTCGCGGAGTGTTTAGGGTGTCGGGTTTACGGTTCAGGGTTTAGGGTGTAGTATTTCGGGTTAGGGTTTAGGACCCTACAGTCCCTGAATCAACAGCCCTCGCTGCGCCGACTTCTGACACGTCGTAGCTAAGCTGTGCAGTCCGGTTTAGGGTTTAGGGCCAACCTTTCAGCTTCAAGCCATGCAAAACCCGTAACCTCAAACTGCAACCCCTCTAATTCCTAGATCTTACACCTTGCAGCCGGTACGCCCTTAACCACCGCAAAGCCCTACACACCCTTGCTTCAAAAATCACGTAAATTTCCCACAACCTAGAACCGTAAACCCCCAAACCCGACGCCTTACCCTAAAGCCCTGAAGCCCTAAAGTCCTTAAACTACGGTTGATGATATAAATCCTGCATCACCCATGATAAGGAATATACCATTATTCCCATAGTTTAGGGTCCTTGGATTTATATCATCAACCGTATAGCTTCCCTAAGCCCTAAAACCCTAAAGCCCTAAAGCCCTAAAGCTCTAGACCCTGAAACCCTAAAACCTAAAGCCCTAAAGTCCTTATACTATAGCTTCCGAAACCCTAAAACCCTAAACCCTAAACCCTTAAAGCACGAAACCCTTAAAGCCCTAAAGTCCCTCAGCCCCAGCCCCCTGCTAAAGTCCTGGAACCCTGAAACCCTAAAGCCCTTAACCTACCAAAACCTACGTTCTTTTTTGCAGCGTCCCTATACATTCCATATTAGGCTTTATAACAAGAACCTAAAAAAAGATAGGTTTTGGTAGGTTCAGGTAACTGCAACCCAACCCTAAAGCCTAAACCCTCAAACCCCAAAGCTCTAAAGCCATAAAACCCTAAAGCCCTAGAGCCCTAAAGCCCTAACCGTAACCCCCCCCCCCCAATATAGTCCTGTAGGCCGCTGCTAACCAAGTTCACGACCGAGCAGGCCAGTCGCTTGGGTGCAGGGTCTGCTGTATATAGGGTTTTTTTTAGGGTTTTATGGTTTTACGGTTTAGGGTTTAGGGTTGTGTGGCTTTGGGTTTAGGGGTTGTTTTGTGGTTCAGGGTTTAGGGTTTAAGGGTTTTACTGGTTTATGCTGGTTCTCCAGCTTGTATTACAGGTTGTCATGGGTTTATGTTTGCTAATTTTTGTTTTTCGTGCAGCTCTTGAGGAGCTCCCTGGTTTGGGCCAGGGTATTAGGTACAGCAGAATCGTGATCAACTCGAAATTTTCATTCTTTTCTACATGCATATGTCTATATGTATATGTATATGTATATGTATATGTATATGTATCTAAATAGATAGATAGCTATAGTATACTCAAGGCCCTCGCATTGGGTTGTACCATGCGGCTTTAAGGATTGCTGCGGAAACATTTTGCAGACCCCGAGCCGTACCGTGCGCCGTAAGCCCTGCCTCCCTGCATCGGAGCCAGCTGACTGAGAAAGGCGCCTCTTGAAGGTCAGGGTTTAGGGTTCAGGGTTTAGGGTTTAGGGTTTAGGGTTTAGGGTTTAGGGTTCAGGGTTTAGGGTTTAGGGTTCAGGGTTCAGGGTTCAGGGTTTAGGGTTTAGGGTGCAGGGTTCAGGGTTTAGGATTTAGGGTTTACGGTTTAGGGTATTGTTGCGCATGTCTTGGATAGCTTTGCTTTAGGGTTTAGGATTTTGGGGTGTCGGGTTTAGCCTAAACCGTGTAGGGCTCATAGGGTTTAGGATTGTTTTGGGTTTAGGTTGTGTTGGTACTTTGAGGCCCAGGAAGGATTTGTTTCGATAGCTTTTGAGCAGGTATCTTGATATCTTTCATACTGTCTCCACTCAGTACCAGTCGAACAATAAACAAACTAGACATATATGAATCGTAGCCCTCTTAAAGGCTGCCACTGTGTGGCGCGGATGATGATAATAAAGTGCAGTACAGGCTTTCCCGAAAAGCAAACGTCCCATAAATTCTCACAAAAAGACCATGCTTCACAAAGCCCTGAGCCCTAAAATTTAAACTCTGCACCCTAACCCCTAAACCAATCCCTGAAGTGGGGCTGCGGGGAGCTGTGTGGCAGGTCAGTCGAATGGAGCTGGTGCAGCTCGCCCATGTACGAGCCCCGGCTAACTCGCAGCGCATTCGGGGGTGTAAGGGTTGAGGAGTCTAGGGCTGCGCAATACCAGGTTTTGTGAACCGTTCTTTGTGCTTTTTCTCGTTGGCTAGCCTTTTCTTTGGTTAGGATTATCGTTTACACGAGGAAATCAAAATTCAAACGACAGGTGAGGGTCTAGTTGGATCCTTGTATGAACACACAGGTGCTGATCTTGGTAAAGTCTGAGGGATAATATCATACAATATGATGTATACTGTACTATACCAAAATATAACGGCATAAATTATGACGGTTTGCAGGCTGCCACTTTGGCATGTAGGACCGGGGGGTTTTGGGTGAAAGCTGTTTTCAGTGGATGCGTATATAACATATTTTTGAGCTTACGCTGTGGGCCTCGGCAGACTCTGTATAGTACACATACACTTTGTAATATATAGCATAAAATTTATACATATATATACTGGGCTTTGGAGTACCATACTTTAACACTTTTTTCTTAAAGGAACCATTATGAAATAAACGTGTATACTGTTTTCTCCCTGGTTACTTAAAGCCCAGTATATATATATATATGCATGTGTATATATATATACATATTATGTAATTTGATTCTCGGCGTACTGTGTGGGCGCAGGGTTTTCGGGAGAGGGGGTTCGAAGTTCGAGCTGAGCCTTCGCTCACCCGGACTCCTGGCTCTACTTTCGCTGATATCGTGAAATAAAGTGTGAGCCCGGGGCCCTGACCCCTGAACCCTAAACCCCTGAACCCTAAGCTCTAAACCCTAAACTCTGACCCCTCCTAAACCCCTGACCCCTGACCCCTCCTAAGCCCTAAACCCTAAACCCTTACAAAACAATCCCTGAACTCTGAACCCTGGGCCCCTCAGCCATACGGTTGATGATATGGGAGTTTCGGAAAATCAGGGGTACCTTATTTTTGGGGTCCGAATAATAAGGATCCTACTATTTAGGATACTATATTAGGGTCCCATATTTTTCGGAAACTCCCATATAAATCCTGCATTACCCATACATACTTCCCATAGTTTAGGGTCCTTAAGGTGATGCAGGATTTATATCATCAACAGTATGTGACCGGATGCCAGAAACCTTTCGACAGATTGCAGGTAAGAGCTCCTTACACATTCGGCTCTTCAACCCGAAACCATAAACCCCTAATATAGGGGCCTGCATAATTACCAATACTATGGTGGGGGGGGGGCTCCTTATTATAGATATAGTAGAATATACCCCAAAACCCTATTCTAATTATTAAGGCCCCTATAGTACAAGATCTTAAAGTCCACTGTCCCAGCTTAGGGGCGGTAATCGTTTTGGAAGTGTTGGGGTCGGGCTTCTTTTCCACAACTGGAGCAGAGGCGAAGATGCAGGTCATTCTTGAGTCCACAAACCTTACTTCCCAGGCTCTTAATCGAAAATCCCTGAATCTCAGATTCCGAAGCTGCAACCCTAAGCCCGAACCCCTTTCAACCCTAAGCCCTCAACAGGTGAAGATGCAAATCATGAAGGAACGCTTGGCCCTGAGTTTTTTTTCTTTGCTGCTTCCTCGGGTGTTTGGGCGGCTGCAGCAGTCGACCCCACATCCTAAGCATTCCCGCTTTTGAAGTTTAGGGTGTAGGGATGTTTAGGGTTTAGGGTTTGAGTTTAGGGATGTTTGGGGTTTAGGGTTTAGGGATGCTAAGGATGTAGAGGAGTTTTGAAACCCTACACGCTTCACCTGCCCTTGACAACCACCAAGTAGCCCCTGAACCGCATAAGCCCAAAATCCGAAGTAGCCCCGCAATCCTAAAGCCGAAGCCTTGGTTCTATTGAGAGGCTCAAAAACGGAAGAGGCGTGGTTTGCTGGTTCTTCTAGGGACTTTTCGTTGTTTCGGGCCCTGCAGAATTTAGGGCCAAAAGGGTTATGGGTTGAGGCTTCAGCTTGAGGGTTTAGGGTCGGTAATCCCTAGACCCCAAAAGTGTGTAGAATAACAGCCTTTAATAGGTGGTGGTCCATTAGTTTACCTACCTTGGGGTTTAGGTAGTTTTGAAGTTCAGTTGACAAGCCGAGCTCATGGGGTGTGGAGCTGTATCTGACAGAAATTTTCAATTTTTGGGAGACGTCCCCGACACTTTCGTTGGCGGTTTAGGCTTTAGGGTTTAGGGGTTAGTGACGTGTTGATCCACGGCCCCGCCGGTCTTGCTGTTTGGTTGAAGCCTTCATGCCCAGATCCCTGGTCCCGGGGCTCTATCACATTGTTGGCAACATGGGAGTTTCCGAAAATTAGGGCTGCCTTATTGTGGGGTCCTTATAATCAGGACCCTACTATTTAGGGTACTAGATTAGGCTCCCCTATTTTCGGAAACTCCCACATGTCTAAGGATGCAAACGTGTCCATGATTCACTGGGCACATTGGCTTACGGGCCTCAAGCCGATTGCGAGGCTGCACTACTCGCATCTTCGAAAGCGCTTGGTAGCTGCTTGCGTGCGAGGAAGCCCTCATGCGTGGATGGAGAAGTACTTCGAGAGCGGCCCGCCCATGTTTACCGAGTGGCGGTGGGGCTCTGCAGTGGCCGTCTTGAAAGTCTTAGTAGCTGAGTGGATACACTTTACACTTTTTAAAACTAAAAGTGTACATTTTGGGGGGCTTATGAACTCAGCGACTAAGGCGTGGTTTTGCGACCACAGCGCGTAGACCCGAATCACTCCCGAATCCTTAAGCCCTAGTAGTCCACATCCCAAACTCTCAACCCGAACTTCAGAATTCCAATCCCCAGTCTCTATACCCCAAACCACAGAGGATTCCCCCCTCCATAATGAAAATGCGGAGGTACGCGGAAGGAAGGCGTACAGTCCATTCGTGCGTCGGGGACCTAGGAACCAAAAGGTTCAAGGTGGGTGAAAAGTTACCGTATACAGGTGCCAAAACGGTTCTCAGATGGGTTCTATTAAGGGTTCTGAAGTTCTAGGTGAGGGTTTTTATCAGGGTTTGATAGGGGTGTTCGGTTTAAGGGGTTGGAGGAGTTTCGTTTTATTTTAAGAGGTCGGGTTGCGGGTTTCGTTCAGTGCCCAGCCATGACATCTTGTCCATTCTTGAGAGAGTTCCGCGTCCTCGAGTCCTATTCTATCCTAGCCGGCCTGTAGGCTACCCTAGCCTAGGGTTTAGTGCGCAGGGACTTGAAGTAAGCCCGAAAGTCTTGAACCCGAAAGCCCCGAACCACGGACGACGGGTGCTTTGTTGTGGGGAATTCCGCCATCGCCAAATCCCTTGCACGTGCTACACCCATCTTAGTAGCTGAGTGGATACACTTTACACTTTTTGGGATAATATTACCCACTATAAAACGAAAAGTGTACACTTTGGGGGGCTTATGAACTCAGCAACTAAGCATCTATACCCTTTATCTAGAAACGTACACCTCAGACTCAGACTCAGGAACCATAAGTTGCTACCCTCACCATGGAATCCACGCATGTCTAGAGCCCCCAAAGGCGCACCATAACCTTCAAGCAAGCAACAGCCCCTGCGCTCCACTGTCCTTACTTGGATCCCCAACCCCACATTTCCTATTGTAACTTGGCGTTCTTCTGGTTGGCTCTTAGGACTTTAACTTTTTGGGTTTCTATGTGAACTATAGTAAGGAGGCTAAAAGTTCAACTTTTAGGAGGGGTTCAGAAGCCAGCCAACAGTTTAAAGGCGGGTGTACATCGGACAGTCAAGCGGCCGAGGCGCAAGACGACGTTTACGACGAAGTTTGCGTCTCTGTGGCACCCTGGAATGCAGTCTAAGGGTCCTAACACTTTAGGGAACCTCAAAATGTAGGATTTCTGAGACCCCAAAGAGACCCAAGGGCTCTCCCTAGGAGATTCCGGACCCTCCTAAGGAGACATAGGGCAGTCACGCAACAACTCCGGGTTTGGTGTTGTTGCCCCGACCAAGCAGGCCCTAGGGCTTTAGGGTTTAGGGTTTAGGGTTTAGGGGTCTCCATAAGGGCTCTTTAGATGGGATCTTAATATTTTGGTGTTGTAAAACCCGGGTTTCTCAATCATGTTCCTACATTACAGCTTCTGTGTGCCAGGCCTTTTGCCGTACTTAAAGCCGATCCTCGAAGTCTGCTTCGTTGATGATTTTCCTACTTTTGGGGGACACGATCTTCCCGAAGAGTAAACCCTAAACCCTAAACCCCCTAAACCCCAAACTCTCTCCAAACCCTGAAACCCCGAAATCCTAAACCCCGGGCCGAGAGAGAACCCACAGTCCCTAAGCTCTAAGACCTAAGACCCTAAGCCTCAAAGAGCACCAGCAACCCACTATAGAGGAGCTACTATCCCTCCCAAACTTAGTCTTCCTGAACTTTAAGGTCTTTTGTTATTCTCCTTGCTCTTTGTTGTACCGGTTGGGGATTTCGGTGATTGACGCAGCCCAATGCCTCTCAAGTCAAGTCTGAGGCCTGCGCTGGGTTTCCTCTTGAGTCATTTTCATTGCTATTAAATTGCTGAGGGTGTAGGGTTTAGCGGTAGCATGTGGCCTTCCACGGCAAGAGCTGCTGTCTCAAGACATGTTAAAACCCTAAACCCCTAAACCCTAAACCCCTAAACTCGAAACTCTAAACACCAACGTTGAAGCTTCTGGAGCGACTCAAGCTTCGGTATGCACCTCGCCTCTGCTACGACTTCGGACATCGCAGAGCCTTCGGACGGCCTTTGGCACAGCCATAGAGGAGGCCCCTTAGTGGATCGAAGCAGCTTCGCAGTGTGCGCCTACGCTGTAGCTGATTAGACTCACAAGCAGAGCAGCAACAACTAGCCTGTTTTCTTCCTGATGCTGTCGCTGTCCGCCAAGCACCTGGATTCCAAGTGCTTGACTGAAGGTACAAAATTGATTTATCGTGGGCTCTTCTTGGGGCAACAAGCCAAAGCCCTATAAAAATTGACTCGAAGCCTCACCTCCACGGCAGGGGTTGGTTTAGGGTTTCGGGTTCAGAGGCTTTCAGGGTTTAGGGTTTTGGGGTTTAGGATTTAGGGTTCAGGCTTCATGGGCTGTAAGGGTTTAGGGTTTTGGGGTTTAGGATTTAGGGTTTAGGGTTTATGGGCTTCAATGGTTTAGGGTTTTTGGGTTTAGGATTTAGGGTTTAGGGTTGATGGGCTTTAAGGGTTTAGGGTTTTGGGGTTTAGGGTTTAGGGTTTATGGGCTGTAAGGGTTTGGTAAACCTCCAAGAGAAAGTATTGATATGGATTCGGTCTTGGACTTTCCCGTGTAAGCCCTTAGCCACTCACGCTGCAACCTTGACCTCGGGCTCGCACAGATTACATGCAGAAAGATCTGTTGTGGCTGGTCATCGCTACTGTATGGTTCGCGAGAAGCACCGGCTGAGATGCTTAATTGCACACGCCGCAACAGTCCTTTCTGAACCGTTAACGCTTACAGCCCGGGAGCCCAATAAACCCCGTGGAGGCATTGCACTTAATATTGAGGTCCTACAAGCTAATCGTTCTGCCTATAGTCCCCAATCTTCTTGTACTATCGTATACTCCCCCTTAAGCTCTATCATAAATACTAAGGCCTCTACAAAACTCCGTCATAGTATATAATATATATATATATATATATAACCCCTAAAGTCTCAAAGTAACCCGTATCGATTCCTTTCAGAAAGCCCTAATCTAGCTGAGGCAGCTGCTGAAGAAAAGGCAGGCTGCCACGCCGGGGGCTCGCCGCATGACGTGTCGAGGGTTTAGTGGCTCAGGGCTTAGGGTCTAGGATTTAGGGTTTAGGGGTGTAGGGTTTTCGACGTAGAGCCGTAGAGTGCTGAGTGGCTTGGGGTTTAGGGCCCTTGCTGTTGGTTTTGGGAGGATGGGTTTGACTAGTCCGTGCTGCTGGACAATGAGGCCTGCTGGGGCCCTACACCCCAAACCCTAAACACTAAAGCCACCAGAAAGCTACCATCAATCCCTCGTAAAGCCTTTATAAGACTCCATACTGAAACCCTTATAAGACTGCATAAATCCGCATAAAATAAACCCTGTAAGGCCTTTATGAAACCCTGAAGGCTTTATAGTCCAGGTTTCAGCTTGACGCGACAAGAGGGTTTCGGATGCGCCTGGTAATTCAGCCGGGTTTTGGGACTTCGACACCTCCACCTTAGACTCTGAGCCCTGTATGATGGTAATGATCCCGGAAACATTCAGGGATAAACTGACTATTTGATTAATCTGCCCTCTACATTGCTCTACATCGGCATCGTCGTCTGGGTTTTGAGGGAGCGGCGCGGGCTTGTCAGAGTAATCATGCAGTATTAGAGCCTTGTGGGCATGAGTATAGGAATGCTGGGAAGAAACAAACACTATAGCGGGTTGAATTACACAGTGTGTCCCCTTGTAGTCCGCATGCGATTTCTACTCTCATTATAAAATTAGGGGCCTCAATATTTACCAATACTACCTTGGGTGTTCCTTATCATAATTATAGTATAATATATCCCAAAATCCTATTCTAAGTATTAAGGCCCCTACATTATAGTACCCTTATAGATCCTTTTTGGTAACCCGTTAGAGACCCCTTTAAAGGAACCCTATACTCTCATAACTCTATAAATATACCCCGTTATGGTTTCGGAAAGTATACCTGAAGAACAGCCCGATCTCGAGGATCACGGAGCAGGAAAACTACTTCTTGTCTGCCCACCCTGCTTGCTACGATCAGGGTTTACGGTTTAGGGTTTAGGGTTTTGGTTCACGTGGAGAAGGGTTCAGTGCATGGCTAGTTGACGTTTAGTGTACTTAGTCGGTATAGCTCTATGGAATAGATTCGTGCGCTTCAGCATTTCAGGCTGGAGGGTCTTGAGAGCAATGTAGAATTGCATTTTCTACCGTGTCACGCCCGGATTTTGGACTGTTGAGGTTTTCAAGAAGCAGCTAGGTTGCTTCCAAAGTTCCTTTTCGAGGTCTTTTGGTTTACAGCTGGCCTGCGCCATAGCCATGGAAAAGGCCGCATCTGGACCTTGTACTTGTACAGGAAGTCAAGACGGTTCTTGACCTTACGAAGCTAGACTGCGAAGCGGTCCGCAGTATGCTGGATAGTGGGACAGTACTGCAAACAACCACGGAGGGAGCTAATGAGAGGAACCAACTGGTCAGCCTCAGCAAGGAAATTGGCGACACGCGAAATTCACCTCGCGGCGGAGTTCAAAGAAGTGAAGGGTTTGTGTCAAGAGGCGCCTAGCGGCTATGGGGGTAGGGGTTTACGGTTCAAGGGTTCAGGGTGTCGGGTTTAGGGGTTAAGGGTTTTCGGGCAAGCCTTTCGCTTGGGGCAGCCTCCAACCGATCATTACATATTTGGCGCTGGTGAGCTTCACCATAACCTTAAACCCTAAACCCTAAGAGCTCACCGAATTTCGGCTGGGATGGGAAAGCAGCTGTCTCATCCGGGGTGCTTTTTCTCGGTCTGTGCTACTAAGTATTCTAGGGGCCTAAATAATTACCAATACTATCTTGGCTGTTCCTTACTCTATAATTAGCCCCGAAACCCTATTCTAATTATTGAGGCCCCTATATTATAGTACCCTTATAGATCCCTTTAGTAACCCGTTAAAGACCCCTTTAAAGGAACCCTATTCTTAATTATTAAGGCCCGAAATCCTCTTCCAATTACCAAGGCCCCTACATTAAGTCGCTTCCGGCTTCGAAGAATTCGGGGTTCTGCCAGGACGTCGCAGCTGCGGTACTTGTCCGGGCCCCAGTTTCGGTTGTCTTTTGGTTTCGGGTTTAGGGGTTTAGGGGTTTAGGGGTTTTAGGGTTTAGGGTTACGTAGGGATTTTCGGCTGGATGATTTACGGGGATTTCCGTTCGCGGTTGTTGGGCCGCAGGATCAGGCTTGTCATAGGGGTAGTTCTCGAAACTAGGGTCCCTTTTACGAGGGGTCCTATAAGGGTGCCGTACTATTTGGGGGACCTAAAAAAGGGACCCGAATTGAGAAGAATCTCAACATCCTTGGAGGGTTTTGGGGCCTGAGGAAGAGGCCAAGAAGGTCAGTAGCATGGGAGTTTCCGAAAATTGGGGTTACCTTATTTTGAGGTCCTTATAATGAGGATCCTACTATTTAGGGTGGCATATTCGGATCCCCCATTTTCGGAAACGCCCACATGGCATTTAGTTTTAGGCCCCTACCTGGACCCAAAAGAACCCACCGCTTCCTGGATTCATAGAAGTAAATCAAGATACGGAGCCCCAGAAGGGACCTACAGGAGAAGCCAGAAAGTTGGAACATCATTGTCCTGATACCTTAAAGGTTGCGGACGCTCAGGACCAGATGTATGGCCCCAGCAAGATCGACGGCAAGGTTCATCAGGTTTGAGGGTCTTTTAAAATACTTCTATCTTATCCAGGCCCTCTTAAGTGTCATTGCTGTAAGATTAGTGCACTACATCCTACAAGTAGANGGGTCTTTTAAAATACTTCTATCTTATCCAGGCCCTCTTAAGTGTCATTGCTGTAAGATTAGTGCACTACATCCTACAAGTAGAGAAGATCATCTCCTACAACACTGGCAACGACCAGCGTGTGATTCTAACTTCTTTTCCTTTGTCGGTCGGTGGAGCCAAAATAGTCGTGCCAACGTTTGAAAACCATGGACCTCGCTCAGAGGTTATGAGCCCAAGCGGCCATAGCTGAAGAGCAGTCTTGATCTTTGCATTTGGGAACATAACTCGGTGTGCTGTGGAAGTATGGCGCTATCGGAGACTCCCAGGGAGGATCAGACTCCTCAAGAAGGAGCTATGGTTCAAGGGCCACAGCCTTTGATGAATCCGAATCTGGATGATTTACCGCCTGCAAAGCGTGAGTTTGGACCGGTGGCTAATGTTTGGTGGTCTCAGAGGGCCAATGATGAGCATTGGCTTCGACAGATGAGGCCATCTGATCTGCCAAGTTTGCAATCAGGTGACTCTGGGCCCNAGCGTGAGTTTGGACCGGTGGCTAATGTTTGGTGGTCTCAGAGGGCCAATGATGAGCATTGGCTTCGACAGATGAGGCCATCTGATCTGCCAAGTTTGCAATCAGGTGACTCTGGGCCCATGCCTGGAGAGCGGGGTGATCATTCTGGAGATCAGGAGAACCGGGGCTTGATGAGTGGCTCAGTGTCGAGTCCGGGGCATGGCTTTACGGCATTAGAGAATCGTGTGACAGCGGACGCTGCAAGGGTGTCAGGTGAGATGGGGAGCTTGGGACATCGTGAGCCTGAGTACTT
>BGNK01003944.1:0-18788 GCA_003297005.1 Symbiodinium sp. clade A Y106
CCTCGGAGTTCAAGCTCTCTAAGAGTGCTGATCTGAAAACAGGGGCGCTCCGTCAGTCCAAGGCCTTATCCTCGGAGTTCAAGATCTATAAGAGGTCTGATTTAAAAATCAGGGGCGCTTCATCAGTCCAAGGCCTTATCCTCGGAGTTCAAGATCTGTAAGAGATTTGATTTAAAAATCAGGGCGCCTCATCAACCCAAGGCCCCACCCTTGGAGTTCGAGATCTGCAAGGGTTCTGAAATCAAGGGCGCCCCATCAGTCCAAGGCCCCACCCTCCGAGTTCGAGATCTGCAAGGGTTCTGAAATCAGAGGCGCCCCATCAGTCCAGGGCCCCACCCTCGGAGTNCTTGAACTCCGAGGTTAAGGACTTGGACTGATGGAGCGCCCCTGATTTTTAAATCAGATCTCTTACAGATCTTGAACTCCGAGGATAAGGCCTTGGACTGATGGAGCGCCCCTGATTTTAAATCAGACCTCTTATGGATCTTGAACTCCGAGGATAAGGCCTCGAGTTTAGGCCAGCTGCCAAGACTCAATACAAAAAAGAATTGCTCCCATCAAATCTATGCGCATATGACTGATATGTATTATATTTAACAAACCCAAAACAGTTCCGAAGTGCGCGCAGAATTCCGGGTGCGCACACAAGAGCACGTCAATTGAGGCGAGATTCGTGGTCTTTCGCCAAAAAAAAGCAGCTGAATGGGAGGCAATAACAATCATTAAGTGTTTGACCGGCATTGTTTATCTCTCTGACTGCTGCCAGCTGAGCACCAGGCTGCGACAGCCACAGGGTAGCATTCGCTNATTAAGTGTTTGACCGGCATTGTTTATCTCTCTGACTGCTGCCAGCTGAGCACCAGGCTGCGACAGCCACAGGGTAGCATTCGCTCTGTGCCAGGCTGTAGGCAGAATTCCAGCGCAATCGGCGCAATTCGGCGCAAACAGCGCAATTCGGCGCAAACGACGCAATCGGCGCAAACGGCGCAAGTCGGCGCAATTGGCGCAAACGGCGCAAGTTGGCGCAATTCGGTGCAATCGGTGCTTTCCAGCGTATTCCATCACAGTCGGCGCATTCCAGCGCATTCCAGCGCATTCGGCGCATTCCAGCGCACTCGGCGCAATCCAGCGCATGGCCAGCTACGGCCACTGAGCCCGCACGCACTGAAACATGCGAAGAGATGTTTGTAGTACAGCGCCGTCCGCCCGGATTGAATGCAGTGTGAGCATATGTTATGCGAGTTCTGAGGCATTTTGCCGCACTGATGCTAAGTAATTAGTAGCTTACTAGTTAGATGCTTGAAACAGATCGGCAGCTGCCTGTTGCTGGAAGATGCTGGAAGTATTTAGTCCGTCCAGATCGTGGGCGGTCTGTAATGTTGTGGAAGTTTGTCTGATTATTCATGTTGGGCACTGGTGGACCGACTCTTGCCGCCCCCTAGTCCCGAGGGTTTTCGCATCCTTGGGTTTGGGTTGGGCAAAGTACGATATGGGGCTATGTTGTTGAAGGTGTTACTGATGTAGAAGTCTTTTCTTTTCGTGCTTAACAAAAACCTTCATGAAACCCCCTTTTAGCCATTTGGAAGCTCTTATAACTTAACTTATAATTCTTATACTCCTGGTTTAAACCCGCATTAAACCATTGTTGTTGTTCGCTTCTATTTAGATCATGTTGAAACAACTTTTCGCTTCATCACCCGTGCAATCCGGGAACTCGCCTTAAACCACTTCCAGACCTCCTTGAAACCCGCTTTTTTTGACCCAATCTGAAATCCAGCGACAACCCTTGTGCCAATGCTTTAAATTGCCTTTCAAGCCCTCTCTCAACCGGCCTCAAGCCCCCTAAAATTCCATGGAATCCAAGTTGTCTGTCTTTCCGTAACCTGCTTTGCATTTTGAACTCTCCGGATTTACCTTTGTAGTCTGATTCTAAACACCTTTCAATCCTTTGCCAACCCCTCCACACACCCCATTTATACTACCTTCACATCCTTAGAAATTAAATGCTTCCGCTTACCGTAGATTGTTTGCCAATCGCCTGCATGCCATAGTTCGGATAGCTGAGTAGCAGCCGCTTCGCAGGGCAAATCCGTGCGCTGGAGCCGGAAGTGGACAAACCTAGAGTCTTGAAAGCAGCGTGCCGAAGTGTAGGAGATATCGCTGCTGAAGGGCTTGGCGCTCCATCCAGAAGATGCATCTTCGGCTGCACTTCGTAAGCTCTGACGTAGTGAGCCAAGTAGGCCCTGGCTCAGTGCTGCGACCATGATTGCCTGCTGCATGTCTTTGCTTCTGTGAGTTGGCTCTCGGATCTCCTTGCATTTTCTTCGGGACCCGCCTTGTGTCTCAAGCTCGTCGCTCGAGGAGTGGCTACGGCACCTCTATGCAGTCGCCGGGCTGATCGTGGCGCACCCGAAGCCCGAAGTTGTTCAGCTCTTCTGCAAAGCGGTGGACGGTAATGTTCTATCGCGAGCTCTGATGACATGCAGGAATGGAAATGGAGGCCTTTCCACTTGTGCCACAAAATGGTGGGATGGTTTAATTAAATTCCTATCTGACCCAAGCCTTATGCCAAATGAAGCAGAAGCTCTGACTGACGCTTGATAGCTCATACCATGCCGCCCATGCCACAGCCGTTCCGTCCAGAAGCACGCAGTGCTGCAAACCGTTTCGGGGTCGCATCCGAGGCGAAGCTGTCTGCTAACCGCGGCAGCAACGAGAATCCACTCGAGGAGGGCTGGCAACCGTTACGGCTAATTTCTCACAGACTCATTGGTTTCTCTTCGGCTGGACAGCGAGAGCCAGGTGTCCTCAGGGTGCAAAGTCTCTTCTCGCACTCAGCCTGTGGATTGTCCGCTGTCTCTGTGCAGGTGCCCTATACCCACAACATAACATGCGGTCATACACGCCCCCAGACTTGAAGATCAACAGTCGCTGACATGTTTCTCTTCAGACCTCGTCCGGTAGCATCTCAGACCCAAAGGCTCATGCCCTCCGTGCTAAAATGCACGTCTGTGAACCTGCCGCAAGGATTCCTGTGCAGATGGTCAGTCTGTTGCAGGCATTCGTCCCGTGTTTGGAAGAGGGCTGCTCTCAATTCATGTTGAAGGCATCTGTGCTGTTCACAATCTGTTGGGCTGCTTTTTCTATTCAGTTTTTGTGAGGACGAGAGGAGGAGACAGGGGGGGCTGGTTGGCAGAAACATGTACGCGTGAAGCGCTGAATTTACACCTACAGTCCTACAGCCACCATGCTGACAGATTTGCCAGCACATGTGACTGCTGCTGATGAAATGTGCAGCTTGGGCATGAGCAAGCTCCCACAGGTACTCCAGCCGTCCTGGGGGATTGGAAGCGAGCGAGGAGCTCTTCTGCGGCCCTCGTCTGTCTTGGCGGACGTTGTTGAACCGACATCCCGTGTTCTCGGCCTGTAAGTTGTACAACTAGGCCTCTGGCTGTCAAACACCTATCATTCAGCAGGTTGTCTTGCTTCAGCCTGCGGCTAAGTTATCTTCCCAGCAGAGCCGCAAGCTTGGAAGCAGTATTGAAATACGACGGCTGAGTGTCGACAGTACCGCAGGGCAGCTTATTCCGTATATGGGATGCGAGAGGCAGAGCAGTGCCCGGAGTCACTCCAACTGAGAATAGCTGGACCATAGTTCGATTGATGACCATGGTAAGAGCGGGTGTATAACACTAGATGCATGGGAGAGATGGGTAGCAGGGTAGCATGCGGAAAATTGCGGAAACGTTTTGTCACGTCGCTGATTCCCGCACATGGGTCAAGCATTTTGGTTGTGTTCCTGAATCCCATCCGAACCCTGCTAGGATATGATGGGAAACGTTTTGGTCTCGCGAAATTGCGCCGCGCCTAGTTCGTAGAGAGACACGAGCCCCTTTTTGGGCCCTGCGAGAGAGGCCCTGAGAGAGAAAGGGGATAAGGCTTGCCAAGTCCCGTCGGTCCATCGCTTTGCCCGTCTACGTTTTTGTGTGCGTGTGTTTATTCGTGTGGGGTTGAAGCATGTTCGTGTGATGGCTTTTTGAGTGCCGAACCTGGTTGAAGACACTTAACCATGCCTACCGTACCAACAAGCACAGCTGTCTTCATGCTCAGTGCGTTGAACTTGCAACCCCTCCTCGCTGCCTCGCCCAACATAGAACGGTTTATGTCGGCTTGTGTGCAGGAGGCGGAGCTTGCGACGCGGTAGCGGCTTGTCAAGGGGAGACATGAAGCCCTCGTTACCCGTTATCTACACCATTAGAGGTATGGCCTTTGTCAGGGAAGAGTTGGGATCCTTTTTGAGGTTCGTGGGGCTTCGGACTTGACGCGTCTTGCGTCCCCAATCGTGCGCAGCGTTTGGTCGTCGAGTCAACCCTTCCGAGTCTCGAGCCCCATCTGTGTCAGTTCGATGGAACATGTTGTGCAACGATTGCGTAGATTTATCCACTCAAGCCTCGGGGAGTCTTCTCCCGCACAGCTCTACGGGAAATAAGCTGCCAGGCAAAGGGATCACTTACTGTAATAAGGTAAATGGAATCCCCCATTGCCTCAACATCATGCGTCACCACAGCACCCTGGAAGAGTTACAAGCCAGCAGTCTCGGGGGGCCACCGAGAATCCACCATTCCGTCTTCACTTCGGTGATTCCGTGAAGCTGTTACTTTACGTTGTTTGTATTAGTACATTGAGCTACCTCGTCCGCTACCTCTGCAGATCCCGAGGCGTGCCAGCCGAAGGCCAAAATGTGTCGGGAGTTTGCGCTGTTGTGGATTGATGATTCCGTCGCGAGCAGAAACAACACCATGACACACTATGTTGGCAACTCTGACTCTGATTTCATGGAAAGCTTTCGGCAGCGGCTCATCATGCTGAAAGTCTATAGTTTAGGTAGAACGGCAAGCGCTTTTGCTACCTGTTCCGGCCCTAGAGCTTTCTTCACGTCCTTTGCGGCCGCTGCTTCTATAAGTGCCGTGAGCGGGCTGAGCAAGTCTATACGGAAGTGCATGCTCTGAGCCAGCCTTTTTTACTCTGCGTCACGTCTGCGCATACAACTCTCCAGCCCATCAGCAGAACCCTTGTGCATTGGGCCAGTATTGGGCCCATGCAGGCTACCCGGCCGAGCTCCTTCCCTCAGCGCTGGTGGAGAACGGCCATGCCCGTGCCGCGCAGTCAACGCGCTTCTTCTGCCAGGCGGCGAGTCACGCTGGGTCTTCTTTTCTTAGTCTGCGCTGCGCCCCTGCATGGGTCGCAGCCGGAAGGGTGCCGGGGCACATCAAATACCTCGTAATCGTAGCAGAAAAGTGCATGAGTAGTACTGTGCACAGGTTCTAAGTCAAGCCATGCCCATTGAGTTGTAGTTCTGCGTTTACGTGTGCACGCTTGCCGTTGCTGCGACTATCATGCAAGCTTTTAGCTCAGTGTAGACGTGTCTTCCAGTCTCTCGAAGCGTATACAGATGCAGAACATGCAACACATCAATCTCCGTGACCACACTACGGCGCTACGGTTCATATCAGTCTGGACCGCCCTGCCCCTCCGATGCAGCTGTTGCATGTCTGGCATTTATTGTGGCCACCAAGGACGCGGAATCACTCAAGAGGTCTTGTTCTGTCGTGGAAGTTGTGCAGGGGTCCACAACTTCGATTTAAATGCTATCTGCAGATCAATTTCTTTTGATACCAGGCCCCACATTTGACTCTCCTCCTGGTACATGAATGACTCCACAGTTGGAAAAGAGCCTTCAAAAAGAACGCCCGGCAGGGGGACTACGAGTCCTGCTTTTTGGTGTCGAAGCAAGTCCTGGAGGAGCCCATTTGGGCATGGGGGCAGCTTAACATTGGGGTGCCTTTTAGAACACTTATAACACTTTTGCAAGGCTTTGAGTAAATGCAAGGTTTCTGAAAAATGTGGGTCCTTGCATTATGGATAATAATAGTTCGGGTTTGTACCATGTTAGTCATTGTATCGATTTCTAATTTAAGGATCCTCTTCGCTTTAGAGGGTCTATGCGACGGGCTGCTTGCTCTCTGCAAACTCCACACGCATAGCATGCACTGAAGCATTCTGGAACCCCGGAGCTCAGCCACTACCTGCCGCTTGTCCCCTCGTTCCCCCTGTGTCGGTTCTGGACACGCCTTCCTCTGCCCCCTGGTGCCCGGCGCTCCTGCCTTCCGGTTCCGTGTCGCAACGGACGGACCTTCGGCGCACTGGGCCAAAGCAGCTCCCCAGCTGATGCTCATGATGCGCGTGGAGTTGCGCACCAGGCGAAATCATCTCCCAGCTGATGCTCATGATGCGTGCGCCGGGTGGCGCATCGGGCAAATGATCGTACGATTGAGTAAGAGCTCTTATACGTAGCTGCTGATGTCGATGATCTGCGCAACGACTATACTAATACGCAAAAGTGAAGAACAGCTCACAGCTGACGACGATGATGCTCGTGCTGGCAGTGCATCGGGCGAAACCAGCTCTCAGCTGTTGTTGATGATGCGTGTGGTGCTTGTACACCGCATGAAGACAACTCCCAGCTGATGCTGATGATGCGAGCCTGCATTGTGAATCGGGCAAAGTACAACTGGATGAAAAGCTGCAACTCCTGGCTGATGCTAATGATGTGGGAACGGCTCGGACGAGGCAAGCCATCAGTTGTTGTTGATGAATCGTCTGGGGGTTGTCCATCGCGTGAAGATGACTGCCCGCTGATGCTGATGATGCGCGTGGGGCTGTTTGCGTGTATGTCAAATTAATCTTCAAGGCGCTGCCAGGTTCGCGGCAGATGCTGATGATGCCTGGTCGTTGTGCTTCGGACGACGGCTTCTCCCAGCGGAGCACGCACGCACGCACGCACACACGCACGACGTGGGAGGCAGTCTTTCTTGGTGAGAGTGTTGCTGATATGAGTCGTTATGCATTTCTTACATAGGGAACCGTTCCAGCTGGTGTTGACGATGTGTTGTCGGTTGATGAAGATCTATCGCATAGATGGGTGCATGGGATGACAAGTCATCCAGCAGGCGAGCCATGCTCCGGGCCGGGGCATGGGACGACTAGTTGATGCACACGGTCGATCTGCATCGGATCCAAATCCTGCCGGCTTGTGTTGCTATGCTCGGTTCTGACCTGGCATGTCACATCTGTCCCCCTAGCCGCTGCCAGTATCATGCCGCGGCTATTCTCGGTTACTCAGCCCATAGTACACCTCATAAAGCCCACCAAGATACCAACAGGTCAATCGGTTCTTTCGTCTTTGACTGTCGTACGGATGCCGTCCCTGATAACCGTGGATGCAACCTGTATATGGTTTGCTCATTTACATACCACATCCTCGATCTCGAAGCAGGACGACCCGTACCATTTGGCGGCCCTACCGGCACCACGCCAGATTTATAGCGTGTTGCAGATGGCACAAGTTCCAGTCGGTAGCCGGTAGTTCAGCTGTGCTGGCTCAAAGGCATAGAAGCATATACCCAACATACCGTATACCCGCTTGACCGCTGACTCCATGCTGGCTTGCTCTTGAGGATAGGTTTACCAGGCTCGTAGCTGTAAACTCTGCACTCTTTCAAGACTCTTATGAGAACGTGTGCCCAGGTGCACATATCCTCACTGGTGATGTTGAACATGACCAACGATACCTATCTGCAGATGATGCAGGTTTTCAGGTTTAGGGATCCTGGGCGGACTTGCTGGCTGACACTGAGAGCCCAGCTGCAAAAGGGATCCTGTCCAGGCCGAGATCCGCTGGCACGGAGTTCAGGATTGATGTGGTTGACACCGTATAACTGATGGGTAATTGGTTTGGGTTTGGTTTGCTTCACACACATTCTTGTCGGGAAAGGTGGTGTTCTATGTTGCGCACCAGCTGATGAATGCGTATCCGACAGCCGCGGTGGCCTGGTTCACTGCAGGCTGCCTGTGCCACGAAAGTGATCAAATCGAAGCTATTGAGTTTTTTTGCCTGGTAGTTTGACATTGCGTGAGTGTCAATACAATTGCAGGGGCAACTGCAAGTGGGCGTAGCGGCGATGCCAACAGGGTCATCACGAAAGTCGCGCAGTGCTGTACCGTCAAATCCCGTTAGCGAAGCAGTGGTTGACCCTGCTGAACCATCCGCTTATGGCTTAAGGACGACCTGTGCCGTCGGTGAAGTGAAGTCTCTCCTGCAGTCATCGACTGGTTTAATGCTGAACTTCAGCGATGCTGAGCAAAGTTATGCACACCTCGCTTGGCGAGTCTACGTTGGGCCCGCTTTGTTGTCTGTTGACCAACTCAAAAGTGTGCTCACCAACAGCTGGCTCCTTGAGACGTAGCACACCACCTAAGCTGTGTTTTGCAAGCGTGGTGGAAATTTATCAGCGTCCGGTAAGCTGAGGACACTCACATGAGTTGCTGATACAACGCAGTAAACATTTGTAAATCGCAGGCTTGCCTGCACATGCCCATGTATGCAGGCTGCTACTACTACATGATCAGGAAGAGTCTTGGCTGCAGCCTGAAATCAATGCCGAACCCCAATCGCGAAGTACAGCATCGTCTTTGCGGCATGCGGCCCAACAAGAGCCTTTCCATCGTTTGCCGGCGCACCAACAGAACGGCGGGTACTGGCTGCTGCTTGTGCATGCCATTTCTCCGGCGTCGTAGGTGCCCCGACTTACAGTATGTGCTGTGATTGGAAGGTTTCGGTGCAGCACCTCAAACGGATCCAGTAGGCAGTCTAAGAATCTTTCATCGAAACAACCACGCGCGAGTCGACCCCCGCTACTTCAGTCAATCAAGCTGGTGAGGGCTTGCAGCAAAGCTTAGCATGCCGAATCATTTGGAGCCTAGCACAAGGCAGATAGCAAGAAGCTGCAGCCTTCCGTTCAATGCCAGAACCTTACAGGTACGAGCTCGCGAGGCGGTTCTTGCACAAGGCCAGCCACAGCCATGCTAACTCGAGGCTGTCCGACTGATCTCGGGCATTGTCCTGCATTACGTTTTAAGATGGCCGGCGCCTGTCAGAGACAACACTTCGGTCAATGCCCAGTTGCAATCTCTAGACTGAAAGACTAAGCTTGGGACATGTTTCTGAATACAACGGCAAGTGCGTTCCAATTTGCTTCTACCTGAGCCGTCGCTTGAGAAAACCTCCCGCCTGAACTCTTGTTAAGATTAATAATTAATAGAGGAGCAGACAAAGGGCCTTGGCGATGTTCAGATGCGGCGATAGCGCTCAAGATGACACGAAACGGGGAGTTTGAACGTCGGCCCGAGTCCGCCAAGACGGACCGGTCCTAGGCAGACCCCAGACTTTGCTTGCAGAGCCTTTGCAGGCTTTGTCTCTGGACTCTGCCTTCGCTCCTGCCTGGATCGCTTTCGGTGCCTTGGATCTCAAGTCTCAAGTTTGCTTTAGACTTTCACTGGGCCCCGGCCCTGGTCCACTTTCAGTCGGTGGAGCCCTGCTGGCTTCGAACACACCCTACCGGTGCTGCAACCCTGTTCCACCCTTTCACTGGCATGTCATCGCCACAAGAAGGCCATGACTACAGCTCCAGAGAAGTATCTGGGAGTTTCACGTGCAAAGACGTTGCTGGCTAAGTGTGCATACAGCTGGTTTGGATAACCTCTCGTCTGACGAGGAAGCCCGCCAGAAGCGACTCCAAGGTGCTATTAAAGTTAAAGTGCTTGTGGCAAACCAAACCTGAGAGAAACACTGAAATCAGCTCATGGCTCACAGGCAGCATGCCAGCTGAGCGCAAGCACATACAAGCACAGGCACGAGCCGTGGCAACTGCAGAAACGAAAGGGATGCCACTCCCGAACCGCGCGAGTAGGGGAAACTACGGAAGGCGGCGCTCTCAGAAGAGAAATCACCGCAGGTCATCAGTATCGTAGCTCTCATTTGGACCGTTTGGTCATGCATCAAAATAATATGTTGACCAGCAGAAGTTCCATCTTGTACAGCGGCGGCCTTACACAACAGACGAGTCGAGGTGCTGTGAAGTCTTCAACCAAAGCTTGCAAGACACTAAGTGGAAAAGGGCAGACGTCGAAGCCTCCTGCAGAAATCAGTCTGGAGACCATGAAAGAGTAGTTAGCTCCAAGCCCTCGAAATCTCGCCTGGAATAATAACATTTCTGAGACTCTGCAAGCTACAATTTCCAGGCCATGCCTTTGCTTCCCACGACGAGAGCGACCAAGCACTGGCAGCGCACCTTGGCCGCCACTCATTGAGTTTAAGCCGCAACTCCAACTAGGCGCAGTGCAGCCCCGACACTCGGCTGTAGGAGTTGAAGCTTCCGCCTGGGGTTGCATTGGAAGATTTTCCCCCGACATGCGAAACAGTTAGACAAGCGAGTAGTTTTGCAAAGGGTTGCAGGGAATTTGCGAAGCAGGCTGAAGTCTTAATTTCAAGTGACACTACTGGCTGGGGCAAGCTGAACCGTGAGTGGTGGTGGGTTCTTCGTTGTGAGCCTGGGCTCGCTTCGGCTGATCTGTGACTGTGTGATGGGGAGATTGTTGCTGATGACTGTGTAGGCCACGTACATACTCAAACTCGCCTGTTAATGCCGCTGTGGCCAATGCGCTGTAGCCTTGAAGTGTCGTGCTCCGTTCTTAGGAGTACTGGTCAATGTACCGCAGAACCTTGGTCAATGAACCGCAAGCTTTGAACGCCTCACCCCAAACCTCGCCTGCTAGTCGAGTGCGAGTTCTAAAAAGTCTTTTTATTCAAGTGTACAACAAACCAGGTCGGTGTGAAATGCTGGTCATGCCTGCAAACACGAAAGCCGCAATCCTCATTTCACCCCGGCAGCTGATTGTAGAAACCATGTCAGATACGACAGGACAAGCAGATAAAGCAGCGCAACGTTTCAGCGCCTCCAAGTGGGTGAGCTCTGCAAATGTTCTTTACACGTTGTTGTCCGAAGCATAAAGCATAAAGCCATCACAGCCCAAGATCACGACACTGAGTTAGTCTTTTCAGTTGGGATGTTTATTCGCATATACCTGCAGAAAGGGACGTGCTGCAGCCATGGCTCTCTCCACACGCGAGCGCATTGTGCATGGCACATTCCAACTCGGCGCTTGTTGCTCCTTGCCTGCACTTTGCGGCCCTCAATGAGGAAACAGTTGTGAGAGCGTAATGAGGAAACGGAGATTGAGGTAACGAGTCCAAGCTACCACTATGATCCAGTTTCTTGAATCACTTACATCTTGCCTCATCCCGGACGGGTTGAAGATGCTGACATGACCAGAAGCACAAGCCCCGCAGTTCCACTGTCAAGTGCCGCACTCGCGTTTGGTCGGTACATGTATGCCATCACATAAGGGATCTGTCTGCTGTATGTGCATGACCGTGCAATGTCCTCCCGCGCTGCCGCAACAAGCGACGTTTTGTCCAGCTGTACCAGCGAGCCTACTGCATGAAGATCCTGCAGATGATGTTTTGTGTGGAGAGTTTTGTGTTGGTGTGGTAGTGGTTTGCGTGTTGCAGAGCTCCAAAGATTGTTTGACTGTCTTGGGCAAATAGTTATAGCTTACTATGTTCTCATTCCGATTGTTCAGATAGCAACCCTTGGCACAATCCGGATTCCTCAAGGCTGCAGACAGGTCAACGCGCCAGCAGTCCTAAACAGCACAGCCAAACTGCAGCCGTCCGACGCAGACAGGAAAGGGCAGCAGCTCAGCACAGCTTTTGATCCGATCGATACACGTAGAATGTAGTGAACCTGACTCGCGAGTTGGAGATTTCCGCACCGTTTGGACGTGACAAGCCGGTACCAGTGATAAGATTTTTCGACCAGTGTGTGTAAGGTTTCGGCTGCAGGGACAGAGGTCGAATTCGACGTTGCTGATGGTATTTACATCGAAACAGATGAGTGGAGTGTACACACCGAGAAGAGACAATGGGTGCATAACCGTTACCTTAGAAAGTAGGCGGCTACTCAGCGGCACACTTCCAAAACGATGCACCCTCAAGAATACTGAATACGTTGCCCCAGACCCTAGGCACTAGCCTTAGCCGACTTGTTAAAAAGCAGCTTGCACTTCATGGTTTCCGATGATGGAAAGATATACATCGACATCCACCAAGGCCTGGGCGTCGGCCTCGTAGGCAAGGCTCTGCAAGCTATCCGAAGCACTTGACATTTCCAAATTTGCAGATTCCGAATTTCAGGGAGGGAAGAGCTTGACTGCTAGACTCGATGCTCAGGATTCAGGGGTCCGGGATGGGGCTGAGGGTCGAGACTGTGACAGCTTTGAGTCGCACGTACTTCAACGCACCCTCTCTGCTTGTGTAGGACTTCATACATCAATCGTGATTACCTGTCGGAATAGCAAGATTTTCGCATGAGCAGCAGAAGAAGGGAGATGCTGCTTCATACCGCGCTTGACTTGCAGCGTGATTTGGCCGGGAATGTCGGAGTTGTTTCACTTGGTACCAGTGGTTGTTATTACGCTGCTCTTATGTGATATCTTATTGAGCGGAGCCGACTTTGCGATTTGCCTCTCAGGGTCCAGTCGTGCCTGCAACGTCCCGGTTTCACTTCACAATCGCCAGTCCAGTAGCCTTTCGTGAATTCTCGATTTGTTGCACTAAATGCCAGGACCGTGTTCTTCCCGTTTCCCGAAAGCATGGCGAATGGTTTCTCCGTGCAGATGTTTGAGATGGCACGATGTGATGACTTTGTCTGAATGGTTAGATGTAGTGCTCTTGAGGTGATGTTGTAGTGAGGTTGCATGGCATAATAAGTGTTCTTGAAGCTGCCATACGTCGGTGCAGGTCTAGTAGGGGTCGCCGTGTCTCGCAAAATGGCGCTGCGCGTGTAGTGACGTGCTGATTTGTCCTCGTAACGGCAACCCCATGGCACCAGCGTCGCAAAACGGCACTGTGCATGTGCCGTGACGATTGTAAATTGTTCTGAATTGATAACAGTCTTTTCCGTGGACGAGTCGTGTCCGCATCCTCGGTATGTGCGATCTGCGATCGGTACATTTGGCAGATCATGGCCTCGAAAATTGAACCTCTCGGTGCACAAGGCACGTCCACGTCCTCCACTAAACACGCTTCATTGTACATTCCAGTACGTTGGTCTCGCGCTGGTCTCGAAATGACAACCCTCTCGGTGTTACCGGCATGTCCGGGTGCTGTGGGCGTTCTGTCGCAATGACTGTAAGTTGGCCTTGAAAGTTCTTTGTCTGCGAATCGCGCTAGTGCCAGAGAAGAGCAATTCGGCCGTGCTCCTGAGTCCCGCCAGTACTTGTGGGAAGGATTTGATCATGTTTGTGACATTTCTTAATCCGCCAGTATATGGGCCAGCATTTTCGGATATTGTGGTCGAGGGTTTGCAGGGTTTATAGACAGGCTTACTGAAGGGTCCAGAGGAGGGGTATGTGACTCAATGAGGATTCTGAAGGGTTTAGAAAGGTTCACCGAAGTGTTTGTAGAAGGTCTTTCGAGAAGGGTTTATAAACGGGTTCAGAGTGGATGGACAGATAGATGTAAGGACGGATGGATAGGATAGGATGGGATGGATGGGTAGGCGGATGGATGAATGAATGGATGGATGATGTATGGGTGGATGGACGGATGGATGGACGGACGGACGGATGGATGGATGAATGAAAGAATGAATGGATGAGATGATGTAAGTGCTTTCGGGACACTGGGTCTCTAGCTCTTTGTTTTTTCTGGTCGCTCCCTCTCTCTCTCTCTCTCGCGCTCCTCTCGGAGGGCTTGGGGCTGGCTGCTTGGCCGACCCTGTTTCATCCTCCAAGATGCGCTCAGACTGCAAGAAATGGGAATGAGGAAGCTCAGCGGGAGTCGCTTTGCAGGTGTGGCCTTAAGCGCATGATTTTGGCTTATTTTCGCCTTCGGTGCACAGATTGGCAGAGACTTAGCCTTTTCTGGTTTGCAAGATGCTTGAACATAGACGTTTCTGCGAAGCCCGAGTTTTCTTTGGGTAGGAGCTATGCGCAATTGTGCTCATGTAAAGACGTAGGATCGACCAAGTCCATCGAAAAGAACCCATACAGATGGAACGGCATGCTTTATTTCGGGATTCACTCCGCGTGAGGGCAGCTAAAGCTTCTGCCGTGCACAATTTCCGGGCCCTCGGTAATTTGAGACCATGAACTGAAACGGAAGAAAGGTATGGCATGCCATTGGAGGCATCCAGCCCTGCGTTGAGCTGGGCTCCTTGGTGAAGGTCAGAGAGGAACCAGGTTGCGACACTCTCAATCCGCAAATCGAGATATGCTTTGCTACAGGTGGGTCATGCGTATAAGACCTGCTGTCCCAGCACTCCGAAAGATAATTCGCCGGGCTTGCAGCAGCTAAGAAGATTCCAAGTTCAAATTCTCAGATATTTGGATAGCCCGCGCGTGCAAAATATTACGATCGTGCATTGTCGCTGGGGCTGCCAGGGCTGACTTCGGACTGCTAATCGTTCTGTTAAAGCAACGTAGCGACGTAGCATTACACTCGACATGCGTGTCTGAACACATATCGGAAAGGCAGAACAAGATTTTCCAGTTCAGGTGAAGGTGGCCGGTGTGCGTGATCTCTGTCTCGGTGACTGGGCCTTACATCTCGGACTTGCCTTTGTACCTGCCGGGATGGGCTGGCTGCTGCTTCCGGGCAAAGAACTGATCTATAGCTGCAGCTTTTCGAGCAGGGATGCGGCGGGCCTACATGATGTTGCTTGTCGGGTTGATTCACCTCTGCAACGTCAATACTCAGTACCTGTTCAGTCGTTTCTGCACCTCAACCCCGAGCACCATATACTTCAGGTTGGCTGATTGCTCAGTCCGACGAAAACTGGAACGAAGCGATTTCAAAGCACAGTTTCATTGCGAGATGTGTTGTGGCATATGGGAGCAATATCAGCCTTCCAGCATGCTCGAAAAGCAGGAGACCTGAAGGGACTTGATCCGTTCGTGCTGTAGCGCGCGGAAGACGTGACGCCACCCAAACGCATCTTTGTGCAAGGAGTGGGAACTTTGGCCCTTTTCTTCTTTCAGCCCAGCGCCCTGCGCGTCTTCGCCCCGGCGACACTCGTCGTCGCAGCCTCTGACGCAGCTTCTTGGCTTTGCTTGCCTCTAACAGTTTTACGAGCTGTCCTCCTAGCAACAGTCTCCCAAGCGCTGCAAGCAATTCGCATTAGCAACATAGCCTAACACAAGAAGACAAGAGCCACAAAGTCAGCAACAAATTCCAATCAAAAAGGCAAGGACGACACCCAGAGCAAGTCGGCAGCTGTGGTGCGAACAGGACGCCGTGGTGCGCCACAACAAGCAAGAACAACCACCACAACCGCTGCTGCTTCTGCCAGTAATTGGATGACCAGAAACTTTGAACAAGGGAGAACAACAGCTGTATAGCAACAACAGTAGTGCAACGGCACAAGTATCTTCTTGTTGGCATGTATAATCCGTTTGCTACAGTCACAGCAAGATATCAACGCAATAAGGGTACAAACATCGCAGCGACAAGGCAATCGAGAATTAAAGCAGTTACAATAGCAAGGTGTAAGTTAGCCGTGGTGATGAAGCACCGTTACATCACCTTATCAGAATCACACTTGCAGCAACGGCATCACGAGCATGGGCCAGCAGGCAAATATTTCCGCGTTTCCACGGTCAGCCCCCGTTTGCGTCTCCTTGCATCACCAGAGCCTGAGGCTGTAATATAACAAGAATTTCAAACAGCAATGATGAGTATGACAATCACATCAAGAAGACAATCCGATGATTATGTTGATGCTTTTCCAAGATCACGAAACACGTGGGCCGAGGAAGCTGACGACAAGATTTGCATAGGTTCTACTGTAGAGCTTCCACGCGGTTGGTTTGGGCGGGTTAGTATTCAGTGGCCGTGTTTCTGTGGCAGCAGCAGGTGCGTACATCACAACGTTAGCAACATTAGCAACCTCAGCCAAGATCTAAAGCCACGTGGCTTCTTTCTTTATGTACATGCGTGGTTCGGAAGATCTGAATGAAGCCGCCAACTGTACCATCCTCAGGCATTGACCATTGGCGGTCCCTTCCCTGCCCCCTTCAACCATCTCATTGGTGTGGTGGGCATTGGCCGCTTGACTTCCGATTCTTTTAGCTGTGTGGGCTGCGTCGGATGATGATTGTCTCCTCTGGTTTGCCAGTTTGCCAGCACATGGAGGATTGCCCTGAGGAGTAGTCGTTTCGAGGTCAGTATATGCTTGCTTTTGCTGATCCCTTGGCAGGTGGCAGGGCCTGAGTCTAGGTCAGGCGTTGCTCTCTGTGTGGGCCATTTTCGCAGATTTGGGGCCTTGCCTGTAATGTTCCAGCTGGGACACCTGGGGCAACCATACACGAAGACCCCAAACCGCAGACTCTTGGAGGCTCCTTCGAGTCCCAACCTCAGGCATCCTCTCCGTGGCCGCATGGTTCGACCCCACGCTCACGACGGAGGGCGAGGGCTACAAACGGATCTCCGGCTAAAGCCCAGGGAACCTGACCATGCGAGACCGGTGTTGTTACGGTCAACGAGCTGTAACTAGCTGCTAGCTGCTAGCACCGACGACCATGGCCGCTGTCGAGGTGTAATGAAGAGATTTTTGGCTGCTGGTAGAATTGAGTTTGTTTGGGTGGCGCGCACCACACTTTCATACGATTACGGCGGCTTCCTGGGGCATTTGGCCTTTGAAAGTGGCAAGGGTTCTGCATAAGTTCTTCTCGCCGACCTATCTTTGCGAGCATTACGAAACTGATCACGGTTACCGGTTACCGTTGTTCTTCGACAATAGCGATGGCAGTCAATGCCACCCTTATTGTCACTGTTTGTTATTGTCGATCTCGCTAAAGCACCTTTCTGATTGCAAGTGCTATGAGCGACTGCTGTTATGCTTGGTGGCATATGTATATCAACGTTTCTAAACTACATTCTACACCTTCCCAGATGTGTTTACGTTTGCTAGTTCTGAATTGGCCGTGATGGGTTCTCACAGCGATGTTTCCGTTGCCAGATGTGCAGGGCAAACCCAAGCTTAAGACGTGTGTCAGCATGGTCGAACCCGATACACTCGCTGCGACACTCCTACGGAGCCAATGCTGCCGCAAGGGTTTGGGAAGCCTGGTCCATGCGCTTTTGGGAACTACGACAGGCATGTCCATAAATGCCGCAGGGACCGGGAAGGCAAATTGTGATGTACCCTCAGCATCCCTCCGCAGTTAGCTTTTCATGCTGCGCTGCCACGTGGAGATCTCGAGCTACGTAGATGACGTCGGTTCATAGGCTAGAGCACCACAGCATCCTGCAAGGATGAGTCGGAATAAACGTTTCTGGCACAACAGACAAACATGCTCGTCTTATCCTGTAATGTTTCCAAGGAAGGGAAGGATCAGAATGATTCAGAATATGCATCTGCGTGATGACTTAGTGACTTAGTGCTAGGATCAATTTTGATTGCTGGTGCGGGTTCTCCATTGGCCTTGACAGCATCCATTTTCTGTGTGCTGCAAGTTCTTGCGCAGCATGGGCCACAATCGTCTGGGTTGCCGAGAAGTGCACTTGAGCGCTTGTCAGTGTACAAGTATTACAGAACTTCAGGCTACATCACGCTACAGCTAGTGTGGACTCCACCTCATACTTGCCTCGGTCAAGTGTGGCACTGCTCTTCGCGGCCCGAAGCTGCATGCGGCATTGACAAAAAGTCGTGAGATTGGTCAAAACATGTCTTCACACTCTAGTGAGCCCATTGGTAATCCGTCCCTACAAAGTCAGGAATTCCGGAACAGATCGAGCAAGAGCCAAATGTACTCAGTATCAACGGAGACAAATTGAGTGGAAAGATCTGGGGGCATGAATACCTGACATTCACGGACCTGGTGCATCAGATGTTTCAGCTTACAGCTGTGTTTTGATTTAAAAATTCGTGATGCAGTGGCCCTTTGAACTGAAATGCATTATCAGGATCCGCCTGCCCCAGCCTTGTTCCCCAACCCTTCAGGATGGCCCATGATCCTGAGCCCTGGACTTGCTTGCGGCCCTTACTAGTTGGCAAGTGCCTGGATGGATACCGGCATAGAGGAGATTGGAGTATGAAGACGAAGAAAACTCTGCACCCCTGAGTAGCTACGCAAGTGCACGGCCGAGGTATCGCACAGCCAGCCGCTTGACGCTTGGCGGCAGTGTGCTCCCTTTGCTCTTTTGTTTAAACTTGTGCAAGTTGCCATCTGTCGACCAACTATCAACCCTTCCGTGCGAGTCAGGAGTCGTCCAAAGCCAGCAATCTCGACATGTTGCCCGAGAGGTTTCCTGGGTCACAGCTGCCGTGGCTCTTCATAGGCACACTCCGATGCGTGGTTGTTGTGATAGCCGCCCTGGCCCCGACACACATAGTGTGTAACATAAAAGACGAACTTGTGTCACTTGCTTCTGCATGGCATCGCCATTTCAACGCAAGCTGAGTCACATGTGAAAGCCATACGGTATAAGCAAGAGTGAATCGAGATACTGAAGCTGTCACAGGCATGGAATACGTGCGCACGAACTCTCTACCACTAGCGCAGCAATGCTTAGAGTCTTGGCTGCACATCGATTCATGAGGTCTGGCTTGGGGACGATTGCATCCTGAACATATACAATCCCCTCATTGAACAACCAGCAGCAGGAGTAGAAGTCGCATTAGTTGTTGTGCAATAGTAATAGTCGTCGTGGTCGCAGTCGTCGTCGTAGTAGCAGTAGTAGTTGCAGTAGCAGCAGCAGAAGCAGCAGCTGCTCGACGACGACAATAATAGCAGCAGCAGCACCACCGCCACCGCCACCCCCGCAA
>BGNK01003944.1:19040-31661 GCA_003297005.1 Symbiodinium sp. clade A Y106
CACCACAACCACCACCACCACCACCACCACCACCCACCAATAAACAACAACAACAACAGCAACAACAACAACAACAATAACAATAACAACCACAACGACAACAACAACCACAACCACCACAACGACGACGACGACACCAACAACAACGGCAGCAGCAACAACAATAATTATAATAATACGAGGAGGAAGGAGAACAGCAACAGCAACACCAGCAACAAGAACAACAACAACCACAACCAAACCACATCATCACCAACAGCAGCAACAGCAACATCAACAGCAAAAGCAACAACAGTTGCAATAGCAATAAAAATATCACAAACGATAAACATCTGATAATCACATTGGCAGTTGTGTTAGAAGTATTACGCGTAACAATAGTAAATACAAGATGAAGAACAAGAGTAGCCGTAACAATGCTGACAACAATAACAATACACAGACACCGGCAAAGGCTACGACAACAACAACAACAGCAGCAACAACTGCTCCTGCTACTGCTGCTGCTACCTCTACTACTGCTGTCACGAGTACTTCTACTGCTTCTACTACTGTGTGTACGCGCACTCGGACGTCAAGGACAGGCAGGATAAGTGCGATGAGGATGGTGCTGAAGCTCACGATAATGAGTGTGTTCTTGATGATGATGATGACGATGCTACTGATGCAGCCGGCCTGGTTGCGAATTTGAAAGTGTCGATGATGCACGGTACGACCATGGTACCATTGGGCCATAGTGACATAGTGGCTGCAAGGAGGCATGCGCTGCGGTAAACAACTCTCATCACCATGCGCCGACTAGCTGTGTGTTGGGCTATGCCGTGCCGTTATCTATGATCCGCTATTCTGCTACTCAGTTTTGCCCAGGAATTTGCTCGGTCCCTCATGCCCACCGACCCCCACGTCTACAACGAGCAATTTGGCAGACTCCAGGGGCTTTGCTACAGAAGTTGTTGCTTCTGTAGTGCTCGAACAGGCTTTACAGTCGGGCTGTGGAGAGAAACGGCCAGTCTTGACGCATGTACAGTAGATATAATAATACGAGCAATAATATCCAATATATATATATATATGCTTACATTGACATACATACATACATACATGCATACAGACATATATGTATTAGATATAAACATATATATCTATATGTTGTGCACAGAGAGTGAGAGAGAGAGAGAGAGAGCGAGAAAGACAAAGAGAGAGGTCTTTGTATGTATATCTGCATATCCCGGCAACTTAACGGGAGAAGCTCCGTCGAGAGCCCTTCCATCGAGAGTCATGAATCGAAGTTGCAAGGCTGGGTGTCGTGGCATACCACAAGCACAGCTACGAGGAGGCCCGTCACAGCTCTTCTATAGGATGCAGCTTTGTGCCATCGGGTTGCTTCGCTGCCGGGTGGCACTTGCATGCCTTCCCTATTTGTTTTTGAAAACAAGAATCATTAGAAAGCGGATGGAGCCACCAAGCTAGAGCGTTAAACATGTCTGGATGATTCTATAGCTAAGGGCTATGTATGCAGTCTTTTGCAGTAGTCACTTGCGGGAGTGCGCTTTGAAGGTCCGTCACAGTGACCTACACAAGCATGTGAACAGCACTCAAACTCTGCTCACAAGAAGACGAAATCGCAGGCGTGTGAGCTGCTCCAGCGGGCAATCAGCCTGTCGAGTGATCCGGAGGAGCTTTTTGTTGTGCCGGCATCATCCACATCGGATGTTCCCCTATAGTAATGAGCGCCAAGAATCGATGCTTCGACTTGTGTTCATCCTCCGGAGTCACGAGCTGACGCGCAGAGTCCGCGCAGGAGGCCCTCCACGTGAACCTGGGCCACGCTCTCCTGCAGCAGGGAGCCCAGCGAGGGAGACGGGAGACGGGTCAGCGGTCGCCTCTTCTCTTCGCGTTTTTCGTCTTTTGGTCGTCGGGGCCTCTTTACGAGTGCCGGTCTCCTGCAAGGGAATCATTTTGATGTCCCTGACAGAGCAAGGCGTGAAGTCGTTTGCTTGTGGGTACAGGTCATGTGTCTCACGGAGGGCTACTGTAGTCGCCAGAAGCCTGAACCCGCCCACGGTTCAACAAGGTGAAGGATTCTGGTTATCCGTATGGGTTTTCAAATTAAAGATAGATCATAAACGTTGTGCCTGGTCAAGTACAAGAGTTTCCATGCGGGCAAACTGTTCTGCTTTGGTGTGTTAAGTCTTCAGTTGTCAGGTGGCCCGTACACACAGTTTGTCATGTTTGTGAGTGTGTGTGTGTGTGTAAGGTAAGTGTGTGCGTGTTTCTATAACACACTTGAATCTATGTATATGATTGTATATGTCACATGTTCGGTGCAGAGCTAGAGAGGATTTGGCAGACATGCCTGCGATTTGAGACGATTCTGCTGAATCCGGAGGTGCGGCCTTCATGCCAGAGCTTTGGAGGTCGGGTCAGTTTTCCGTGTTACGTATCTGATTCTGCCTCTTGCATGGAGGCTTTCCGTGCGGGCTTGCGGCTGCAGCCGCAAAGCAGGGGAGCTTTGTCGGGCGTGGCCTTTGCCCTGCAGCTGCAGGCCCGACCGGCTTCGCTTGGTACTGTGTGCTCATGTGCACCCGTTTGGCTATGTTTGGCTCCCTTAACCAAGGGGTGAAGCCACGAACGGCCGTTTTGTGTTCTTGGGGTGAGGCGAGACCCGGCCCAAATCATGATATGTACGGGCGATGCAGGCTTCAGGCTCCACGATTTTCTGGAGGTTCTGGTGTAAGGGCATTCACCAAGGTGACATGATGGGATAGATTCGGGGTAGGCAGCACTTAGCTTGCAGTTCAAGCCAGAGATCACGCATGAAGGCTAGATTTTGGTCGTGAGGGAAGGGCTGCAAAATACTGAAGCAAAAAACAGGTCCAAATTTTCGAATTGCAAAGCAGAGATTCACGAAAGAGCCAACATGGACCAGGAAAGCTTGCATAAGGGATGTTGGGTGATCATTGAGTGGGGTTCTCCCGTCTCTAGATCGGATGCTTCGGGGGGTCAAGAGGACGGTTTCGGTGCAGTCCTTCTCTCAACCTGCTTGGAGTGCTTTAGTGAGACCTTCCCCCAAAGCCGCGTAAGCAGATCAGTCCCGCCAGGGGAAGCTGGACGAGGCTGGAGAGAAGCCTTTCGAAAAGATGCGAGGGCCCTCTCTGAGCAAAGTCTATCTTAGAGTGTCTTAGAGTTAATCAGCATACAAACCAACGCAGCCCACGCCAGACAGTCTTGGCCGCTTGGTTGTGATCTTCGATGCTTGTGCCAGCTCAGAAAATCAGCCATTCAACCGCAAACCCTTGAGGCACTGCCACAGGGCATAACCAGACGACTCGTGAAGCAAGACTCTGGAACCTTCCCGACAAGCTGAGGACACCGAGGCCATTTTTCACCCAGTGTCCTGCTCTGAGCCATGGCCTCCGAACTGGGAATCACCACTCGCACGCCAGGCTCTTCGAGCTCGGGCCTCTTATGCCTGGGACGAAGGGTAGATGTGGTTAAGATTGGCTTCTTGTTCAGGAGCTTTGTTCAGGCCCACCCACCTGAAAACCTCTGACGAAAACTCACCCATGAATCCCACGAAACCTCAACACTCAATCTTGTATCACCCGAAACTCCCGAAACGGGCAGGGGCCGCCTAGGCTGGATCGAGTGTCTGAATTTCCGATCTATGACATGTCAGTTGACAGCATCTCTGATCTTGGCGTCCTGCAGAACCATGCGATGTCATCCATCATTTTCGAGTTACGCTGTCCGCCAAAAGCTTCGCCACAGAGCTCACTATACTGATCATGCGGTTTTGTTCTTCTTCTGCAATCAGTGCTAGACTGTGATTTCATGGTATTCTGAACGCAATTGTGTCGCATTCTTCATAATGAGGTACCTTTCCGTTTTTGGGCCCACTTTCATTACATCAGGCACGCTTTTCCTGCCTCCAAGTGTCATCAATACGTGCACTAGGACTGCAACTATAAAGTCTCTCAAAAGAACCTTCAATATTCGGTTCTGTGTTTGAAAAGAATGCCGCCTGGTGCAGAGGCTACAGATAGCATCTTGCCTGGAAGGTTCGGCATCATCTCATATCCTATTTGTATGCAGGTGTGTCTGTTGGCTCCACTTGAGGAGTATCGTCACTCGTGAAATATGCCTTACTGCGTCATAACATAAAGATAATTAGCTGCGTGAAGGTATAGGACATTGGTGTGATAGCAATTCTTTGCAGGATTCCTGTGTTCTAAAGCAGGTTGTAATTTGATATAAATTGATATAAATCAGTATTTGTCGATGCGATAGCCAGGGGCTTCAATACTGAGTAGTATCCTCCTCGTTACGATAGGAAGTGTGCTGCATGCAAGGAATGACAATTTGATGCAGTCCTTTTGAAAATATGTGAAACGCAGGATCGTAGGGTCCCAGTTGAACTTCCTATGAACAGTGAGGCAAAGGCAAAGGATAGCATTAGTAACCGTGAAAACAACTCCTTTGCTAACCTGCATCGGCTAGTGCAATCATAAGTATAATGTGAGCATGCTGTACAAAAGGCTGTACATCATGGCTCGTCTTGAGTATGTGTTTTTTCCAACGATTGAAACAAAACCTAGCAGCATCCATGACACTGCCTTTGCCTCTTTGGGGATGACAACACAACCCACGGACCACAGATGAGGAAAATGCCCACTCCCATACTGGCATTGGTAGTGATATTTGGGTGAGATGTACGGGGATAGGAATAATCCTGCAAAGGGCTGGCCGGATTCGGCTAGCTCAATCCGTCCTAGCTTTGACTCCCCAGCTCTACTCTCAGAATCTACAGGTCCCATTTGGCGGCAGTGGGGCCGTGAGGTGCCACCACAGCAGAGGCTGTCCTGCTTAGTGTGGTATGGCATGCGTTACAGAACGCCGAGTGTTGTAATCCTTGTCGAGCTTCTTGCAGTGCTAGTGTTTAGCAACAGCACAAATTCATCGCAAGTCGCACAGAGCCCTGTTGAAATAGCCCAACAAGATGCAATTTGCTCGTTGGACGTTCCTAATGTTGTGATGTTCCTTGGTCCAATCTGCCAGGACTCTGCGGAGCTCGCTTTCAAACACTACAGGCTATGGTTTTGTGCGGCCAGCAGCCATCTCAACCTTAGCAGCTCAGCTGACAGGTCTGTGGTGCATATGCAATCTGTTGGCACAATTGAATGGGCCAGTGGTAGATGTCGATATTTGAAGCTTTGCTTACACATGAAATGTCTGGGCATGGGGTGAGCTAATTTGTCTTTCCAACGGCTTCAATCTAGTTTCAGATGTATACACGAAGCCGCAGAGGGCCTACTATACGCGGCAAGCCGAGAATATGATCTTCCAGCCCTCCGACCAACACCCAAAGCCCCACAGCATGTTCTCTCAAGTCTTGAATCCACAACTCCGAGTTCTTGAGGCCTGGCTACGTCGGGGAAGGCGCCGCCAGCCTCTGCGACGGGCACAGCGGGCGACACCGGCTTCGTGGCAGATCCTGACCCACATTGTTGTGCGCGTCCTGCAATTATTGGGCTCGTCCTGGGGCTCATCGCATCTGTAACTGGATTATTCACCTGCGGGCCTAGCCTGCAGGGCGGTAGCATGGTCATTGTGGCAATTGTAACCGGCCCAGACTCCCAGACCTCGTTCGACGTCAGTGAAGTTAGGCTGTATATACCGTATAGATACATCTAAAAAACAGACTTTTATGTCATTATATATATATATATATATATATCATACACATATGCACTTTGGCCTTGGTGAAAATTCGTCGTTGACTTCCTGACAGCTCCGCATCCGTTCGGGTTTGGGTCGAGCCTGCGGTCTCTGATTAACCTGATTCCTACTTTAGACCGAAACCAGGAAGCTTGAAAGCCCATGTACCGTACACCTTCGCACGTGTGTGAGCATCTTGTGCCTGGAGCCTTCTGACACAGGTTTTATCGCCACTGCGGGGAACTGTTGCTGCAGATGGTGAGGACCGGCCAGAGGGCTCAGTAGTAAGGGTTGGCGCCGATTCGCCGGGAGTGAGATGGCCAGAGGGATTCACAGAGCGAGTATTTAGGGATATGGGCTCAGAGGCTCGAAGGACAAGATCACCTTCACCACTCTATCCCATCCACTCTTGGCAAGGATCCGGATGTCGTTGCGGAGCAGATCAGAGGGAGTCCCGACATAGCCTGCCCTTTGTCACGCAGGCTGAAGGACGTGGTTTTTGTGACCTTGGGACAGCAGAGCAGTTGCAATTTTTCGTCGATGATTTTACTTTACCCTAGGTCGCAAACTTGTTGGAGGGGTGTAGTGGGAGGGACACCGGTGAAGTAAACGCTGACACGAAATTTCAGAGTGACTGCAAATCGTACCGGCAGCGCTTGGCAATGTGTCGGATTGAACTGTTTGCAGGACATCTCCCATCTCTCAGCCCCGCCAGCCGTGCAAACCCACCGCCCATTGAAGATGCAATTGCGGTTTCAGGAAAGAGATGAGAGACGCCATGGCTTCAGGGGAATTTGCCGTCAGCCTTTCGGGGGCCCAGCAGTTGGCCCTCATCGATTATCAGACGCTTAGATCTGCACTGGAGGTAGTGTTAAGTTTAGTTTGGGCTGGCCTGTGTGGCTCATCAAGTAGTCTTGCAGCGACCCCCAAGACCAGTGACACCTCTCAGTGCACTGGAGAAACTCGTCGTGCTATCCCACGATTCAACACCCTGACAACCACATGTTTGATCATGATCATCCCAGATCTCGCCAATCAGGAATCTGTGCAACAAGTTGCACAATTTCGCCTGCAAGCTTGAGCAGGACGAGATTGAGACCGACGTGCTGAGCCCGCTAGCCAGCAGCATGTGGACTCTGGGTGGGTGAACACGAACGGGGATAACTCTTGCATGTGGCTTAGCATCCAGGCAATAGCTTCTGCTTTTGCTGGGATCCTTAGCAATCTATGTATTTGCAAACGTTGCGTGTCACGGGTCTCGGCAATGGAGGCTTCGGCTCTGGATAATGATGGCCGTCTTCTGGATGTTGGTCCGACAAATTCCAGCTTCTCCGGACCTTTCCCACAAAGGCAACTAGAAAAACGCGTTGCAGGTTGGAGCGGGCCAAGAACTTAGCGCAGCTGTCTAAGATTTGCACCTTGGCGAGCTTTCATTAAAACCTTGGAGTTTTGGCTTGAACCCTTGTTAGGTACCCGTCGAAGTCTCTTTCCGGGTCCCTTTTGGTTTGCCCTGCTGGGCTTTCAGTTGCGCTGCCTTTGGTTCCTGTTTGGCGCCATGGCATCTGCGAAACGAAAAGTTGCAAGGTCAGGAACATCATGGTTTTTAGCTCCGAGACAGTGGTATCCTACGTCCGATTTGCGGATCACAGTGCCATCCTGTTGTCCTTGAGCCTTGTGCCGTTCATCAGATTTGCAACCTTACAGGGTCCAGGGTCCAGTTTGTGTTTCCGCATTGATCACACATTGATACGTTGATCGTCAGATGTAAGCCCAATCCTCGTGACATGCTGTACTTTGCATACAACCTCCGTGCGACTGGGAAGGCGCCCGACCCTTCCCTGTTTGGGACTGGCCAGTATATAGTAGGTTAGTAGGTGTGTGTGCGCCTAGGATTCGAAGCCACGGCCAACCTTCCATGACTCAGGTGATCAGCTTGAGGAGTACATCCTGAAGATGGCAAAAACTGATTGGCAGTCCAAGGCAGACCTTGGAGCGAGCGCCCTTCTGCTACCATCTTAGTTTCTTTCTTCCAGCGCTCTCAATCCGAACGGGTTTCTGCATCCGACTTGCCGAAGCCAAACAGGATGAAACAAGTGTGTGAGGTTTCATCCAGGGGTTCTTTCGCACTTCTGCCTTTTCACCGGAGATGCCCTGCTGTGGCAGGGCGCCAGCTCCAGTGGCAATGCCAAGTCAGGTGGACTACCGGATCCCAGGCCAAGCAGTCCCTTCATGGCTCTGCATGCCCCGTAGGTGCGTATGGGCTCCAGGTCCTAGACCATCCGGAGTGAGAGCGAAAGGTCTCTTGACAAGAACCCCTTGGCTGAACACACCTGTTCCGCAAAGGCGGCTTATTGCGAGCCAGCCCAAGCAGTATCGACTATGTAGCTGTAGGGTACTGCAAGCCTGCCGCAACTTCCAAGCACATTCCCGCTCAAATGCTGTCTGACTGGCTTAGTCTCGAAGTTTCCAGGCGGCTCTTCTGGTACGTGGCCCGGAGACAGTTGGGTGGTTTACTTCTTGTTGGAGGTGCAAGGTTTTACTTCATTCCAGCAAAGCAAGTTCAAACGATTACGAGGGTTGTACACGACTACATGGCCAGAGCTATGGGATTCCAGACGCAAGTGTATGAGATTGTCGACGATGTTTGCGAGAAGGGGTCCGTGATTTCTGTTCCTGGAGAGCCGGATGCTGGAGATGGAGGTGAGCACGTAGTCGAAGCCAGTGCTTGTGCAGCATGACGCAAAGTAGTGCACTGCAGGTCCGGGATGATCAGACCGTCGACTTAGACGGAGCATTTAGCGACCCCGGCCGCTGGACTTGCACTGCAGGAGGGAGTCAGGGAAGAAGCACGCCACCGCCCACACCACCAGCACCAGCACCACGACATCCGTCTGTGTGCCAGTCACATCAACACCATAATCGCCAGAGCAGCATCACGACCTGGCATCATCACGATCGTCATCACGCCAGGGTTATTCGCAGGACTGGCTTTGGCATCATCATCACCACCATCATCATCATCAAACTCAACATCAGACTCCCCTTTATCACTTGGAGTCGGGGGATGGTATCGTCGACGACCGCGACAACGAGAATGAGGATGAATGCTCTGATGGTGCTAAAAGAGGTGTTGCTTGCATGGTGCATAGTCTTGATGAGCATTCCCAACAGCATAGTCATCCGGTTGGTTGAGTTTTGATGCGGGCTTCAAAGTCGGGGTCGTTGCAATCGCTGGAAGGGCTCGCTGTGCTGGACTGTAAAATCGCACAGCGCAGCAATGGGCTGCTGCATGACGGCTTGAAGATACACGCTCCGGCATTCTAGAAAGGAAAACCCTGTTTGTGCCTCCACGCCTTAGAAAGAGGCAGTGCTTGGCCCGCACGTGCGCGCATAGACCTCGAGGCCGGAGGCAAAAGCCCAAGCCACCGACAGACACGCACACACACACACACAGGCACGCAAGTATGCACACGCACGCAAACACAGACTTTCGTCGCAAGTAACCGTCGGAAGACACAGAACAAACCAGGAAAAGCAGCGCGCTTTTCCCGGGATTTGTGGGAGCGCCTGAGCCTCGTCTGCAGGTAAGGCATACTGTCTGTTCAGGGTTTTGAGGCAGGTCTACGGTTTCGATAAAGAGCGAGCGGCTGTACTGTTTCATACATTTTTAACCTGTGTTGGCTGGCGCCGAGCCTTCTGTCCGTGATGTTGGTGTCCGATTCCACGGCATGTGTTTAAAAACGAACATGTGTATAAAATTACGGCCTCTATGCATATCGCGCACATATCTATATATATATATATTTATACACACACACACGATCAGTCCTTGCTGCACTTTGTTACCTCGCCCGACATGCTCGAGTGCGAGTGCCCAAAAGAAAATACATACACACACATATATATATATATATATATGTATACAAATACACTCACTCACTCGTGCCAGTACCTAGACAAGCCCAATTCCATACAAGCAAGTGTATACATATATATATATATATGTGTGTGTGTACGTATATTTGTATGCATGTTCGTATGTCTGTATGTACGCATGTATGTACTAAATATTATTCACGTAATGTATTGCAATGTAGCTTAATGGAATGTACTGTAATGCATGTGTCATACATGTCATGTGTGTGTGCTTATATACATATGCATATGTTTCCTGTATGCATACATATATATATATAGATATAGATATATATATATGCATATAAATCAAAACGCCTGCATATGCTCGCCCATGATACACCGCATGTGGGTCCGGGGGAAAGGGGCCAGGAACTCAGCTATGATGCCTTCTGGATGAAGGTCGGCCAACTGTTCAGTACAAAGCTGGTGGCTCCAGCTTTTTTCAGGATCTCCTCCACCCTCCCCTACCCCTCGATCTTGTGGGTTTCTGAGCGTAGATCTGACAGCAGTGGCAAAGGCTTTGCAAAGGTATGAACTATGCAAAGTCTGTCGTGCTGCTGGAAAGCAATCCGGATCGAACACACCTTTACGCTTCCCTTTTTGCTTTGCTGGCCACACACTTCACAGATTATGAGCTGTGCCCACCCTGACCTACACCACGAGCTTCAATGTTGGACCAGCCCACTTTCCTTTAATTTGATTCCGCAGGCCTCCCGCTCTCTTTCCTGTGTGACAGGGTAGGGCTCTGAGCGGATCATAGGGCAACTTCAAACGGAGTGTATCATTCATCGCTCGATGGTTTCAGGAGCATATGCAATTATGAACCGAATGATGGTGTCCTGAGCCAGAACCCCTTTACATGGACTCAAAACCAAATAGTGGGTCCTTACTGCATTCTGCGAACTCATAGTGCAGTTGCAAACGGTTATGACATAATATCACATGACCTTTACTGCTGTGTGGAGGGTGCAAACAGGCCAGCTGAACGCACAAGTGAATGCACGCACATCGACACCGAAACACCTGAGATGTCCTGTCCGCAAGTCCCACGGGCGATCGCCTGTATTAGGCATCGCAAAAGGAGCCGAGTCTGTGTGCCACATCTCCTTCACACGTCCATCTGAAGTCAGGGAGCCAGTCTTCTTGCAAACCTGGTCTGGCTGCAAGGCCAGGTGTCGGGAAAGTCCCTCCCAGCCACTTCAGGTGCGCCGTAGTTTTGATCACCAGTCCGAAAACCGTAGCGTTGCCCCTCTTGTTTGACCGCAGCCCGAAAGACCGAGACCATTTGTGGTATCCCACAAGCAAGTTAGCCATAATATCACATGACCTAGCACGAAGGATGTCCATCTGCATTGGTGAATACATTAGGCACGACTCTTGTACTATGGTTAGTCATATGTCATGCCGACCGTTCCTCATACGTACGTATATAAGAACGTATCTGTTTCACCAGCTGGAACTGAAACACAAGAAGATCAGCTTTACTCGTTCCGTTTGGACAGTTGGACCAAACTAGGTCATATAGTTACTGAAGAATGGCCTTTCGGATGTGGACACCAGCACGATCCAGAACCTTCGGTTGGAAATAGCTAAATGAAAAGACAAAACTAACATGTACACCGAAATCCAGTTTACTGTGACACCTAGTCTTTTTAGTGCTGCATTACATGGAATGAGAACACCAGCTCGGATTCGCGGCATCCTGGACTTCTGCTTTTCATTTGCTGGCCCATTCAGTTTGCAATTCGGGATTCATGCGTCCGGCTGTGAAAGCAGAGTGTTGTGACGTTAATTTTGCTGTACTAGGCGACCCTGTGTGTTTTTTGGGATATGGCCAAGTGTTTGCGAGTCGATCTGGACAGCACACTCATGCGCTGCTACAGTGCTACAGTCTGCAAAAGATGAATCGGCGTCGTTTCGAACATTCATTGCCAGACCTCCCGACCCGGTTTGCCAAGCTTTATTGAGCCTGCATGGATCCTTTGCAAAGAAAGCATATGGCACAGAACTCGCAGACGGAAGCAGGGAGAGGCGATAAATGATAGATGCGATGATTGCTGGATGAGCGGATGAGCTTCCACAGTCATATCCGCTGAACACAGGAATGGACAGAGTCACGGGGGTGAACCGAAGACTCCACCAAGCGACTCGCCGCGTGCAGCCGCGAGAGCAGTGGCGCTGAAGGCGGCGAAGGCGCTCGATGTGTGAAGATGCCCTCTACAATTGAACGAAGTTGTGACACAGAGCCAGGGAGCCGACATGCGCTTTTCCTTGATCTGGTTGCAGAGCCTCAGATTATTGCGGGGAACGGTCAGGGCCGGAAGTGCAGCTGCCATCCTCATCTTTTCATCATTGGCATTCGCCGTCGTTTGCAAAAACTGCCATCACCAGATCTGCAATCAGGTCTCGAGGATGCAGCTGCAACAGCCAGCAAAAAGCAGAAGCAACAGCCACAGCAACAGTCAGCGTAGTAAAGGGTGCCGCACACTTAGATCATGAATTAGACGGAGAGCCGCCAACAAGGCAGCAGCAACATAGTTGTACAAACCAATCATCACGAACGGAAAATTCCAAGAGTTTTGCCTGCGTGCATGAGTTTGCACGTTGTCAGTGTCACTGTGGTCGTTGGTTGTTGGTGTTGTTGCTGCTTCTGCCGCTGTTGTTGTTGTTGTTGCCGTTGCCGTTGCCGTTGCTGCTGCTGCTGCTGCTGCTTCTGGTGTCCTTATTGTTGTTGGTAATGACGGTGGTGGTGGTTGTTGCGGTTGTTGTCGTGGTTGTGGTTGTAGCGGGCGGTGGTTGCCGCGATTGCGCTGCCCGGTTGTGGTGGTTGCGATGGTAGTTGCTAAACTTGTTGTTATCATCGTCAAAGATCTTCAACGAGCCGGAAGGATGCAGCCGCGAATGCGGAGGAGGCGCGACAGCGATTCCTGGCCAAGGCTCGCAGAGAGGTCGAGCCAGGAGCGTGTTTTTTCTGGGCGGGAGGGG